>SNVD02001047.1:0-138701 GCA_013180625.2 Boswellia sacra | reverse complement strand
GCATTGGTCTGCAGCGGTTCTTTTGTACCCATGACTCACCATGAAGGAGTCAAACTTCTTGTACCATTGGCTTGGTGCTTGTTTGAGGCCATACAAGCTCTTTTTGAGCTTGCACACGAGGTGTTCTTTTTCTGGAACTTCGAACCCTTCTGGCTGCTCCATGTAGATTTCTTCATGCAAGTCTCCATGAAGAAATGCTGTCTTCACATCCATCTGTTCAAGCTCCAAATCAAGACTTGTTGTCAATCCGAGGATGACGCGGATTGAAGACATTTTTACTACCGGTGAAAAGATTTCATCAAAGTCAATTCCTTTCTTCTGAAGGAATCCTTTTACCATCAATCGGGCTTTATGTTTTATTACCTTCCCTGTTCCATCTTTCTTGAGCTTGAATACCCACTTGTTCTTCAGTGCCTTCTTTCCGTCTGGGAGTTCGACCAGTTCATAAGTTTTGTTCTTCTCTAGAGAATTCATCTCATCTTGCATTGCATGCAGCCATAGTTCTTTGTCTGGATGAGATAAAGCTTCATGAAAGCTTTCTGGCTCCCCCTCATCAGTAAGCAGTGTGTACTCTGATTCCGGATATCTCCTCGACGGAATCCGACCTCGCTCAGATCGTCGTAGCTGAGGTTCTTCATTTCCAGGAGGTATAACAGCTTCTATAGGTGATTGTGGCTCCCCCGGCTCAGCAATCTCTTCATTTTCTTCCTCCTGATCTGCTTCTGGAACTTCGTCTGGTACCTCGTCATTTCTTGTAGCATTTGGTGTTGGGGTAGAATCTGCAACAATATCTGGGGCACTGCTAGTGGGATTTGTTGATATTGTTGTCTTTTCAGCGTCTTCATATGTTTGGTCTTCGTGAAATACGACATCTCTGCTCCGGAAGACTTTCTTTTCTTTGGGATCCCATAATCTGTATCCGAATTCTTCATCTCCATAACCGATGAAGATACATGGAACAGTTCTTGCATCGAGCTTCTGTCTGAGCTCCTTGGATACATGTACGAAGGCTAAACAACAAAACACTTTCAAATGATTATAGGAGGGTTTTTTATTAGACCATACCTTTTCTGGAATCTCGAAGTTCAGTGGTGCCGATGGTGCTTGTGATACGTACAAGCGCGGTGCAAACGCCTCCCCCCAGAATGGCTTGGGTAAGCTTAGCAATGAGCATGCTTCTGACTCGTTCCATGAGGTTCGATCACCTCTAGGCCACCCATTGTGTTGTGGTGTTTCGTATGGGGACCGTTCTTTCATGTCGAATACCATATCTCTGACAATAAGCATTGAACTCTCTGGAGGTATACTCGCTCCGTTATCTGATCGAAGGCATTTTAGTTTCTTACCCGTTTCACGTTCTACCATGGCGTGAAACTCCTTGAACTTCTCTAGAACTTCATCCTTCGTCATGAGGAAATAAACCCACACTTTCCGAGATGCATCATCAATAAAGGTCAAGAAATACCTTTTACCGCCTAAGGACTCGACTTCAAGAGGTCCGCATACATCATTGTGTACTAGCTCCAACAGCTTTGATTTCTTCACTGATGAGGAGCTGAATGACACCCTCCGTTGTTTCCCGTACAAACAATATTCACAAGGATGAGACGCTGCATCCTTGGAAACAGTGATCAGCTTCTTTTTCTGAAGGGTTGATAAACCCTTTTCACCCATGTGACCGAGCTTTTATGCCACAAATCTAGAGGTACCATGTGCTCTGCTACATGAAGGCTCTCTCCGTTTATCTTTACATGAGTCCTGTAAAGATTGTCACATAATTTACCTCGAGCCACCACCATGACCCCTTTCAACATCTTCCATGTACCGTTGGTGAAGCAGCTCTCATAACCTTGCTGATCAAAGGCTTTTACTGAGAGTAAGTTGAGTCGAAGATCTGGCACATGGCGAACGTCCTTCAAAGTTGTTTTGCATCCGACGTTCGTTTGGAATTGAATATCACCAATTCCCATGATTTTGGCGGTGCTGTTGTTTCCCATCTTCACTCTCCCAAAGTCTCCTGCTTTGTACGTGGTAAAGATCTCTCTGCAAGGAGTGACGTGGCAGGAAGCTGCTGTGTCAATTACCCATTCTACTCCTTGGTCTGCTGTGTGGAAGCACGTCTCTTCTACACAGATGGTTACATCTTCTACCACTGTAACTCGTGGTTCTTCGTTGCTTTGTGTCTGTGAACTCTCCTGGTTCTGCTTCCGAAGACTGCGACAATTTCTATTCAAATGTCCCTCTTTGCCACAGTTGTAGCACTTGTATGTGGGTCTCCGCCCATCTGATGACCTGCCCCTTGATCTGCCTCTGATTTTGCTTCTACCTCTTCTCCAGTCTTCACCTCGAGACTGTCTTCCTCGATTCTCTGTGATGTAGGCTTCATCTTGACTGGCGCCTGCATCTTTTCTTCTTGCCTCCTCGTTCATTAAGGCATCCTTAACCATTGATAGAGTAAGTCTGCCTCCGGGTGCTGAATTACTGATGGAGACCACTAACGTCTCCCATGAATCTGGAAGGGAGCTGAGAAGTAGAAGTGCTTGTTCTTCGTCTCCAAGCTGTAACTCGACTGCTGTCAACTGATTCACCAAGTTCTGGAACTCACTTGTATGTTCTGATACAGGAGTTCCGCTCCGCAACTTCAAGTTCACAAGCCGTCTCATCAGGATGGCTTGTTCCGTGCTGACTTGCTTGATACATTAACTCTCTATTTTTTCCATAGGAGTATATGCATCTGTTTCTTTGGCTACATGGTGGAAGACACTATGATCGATCCATTGTCTGATCTGACCGATGCATTTTCTGTTAATTTTCTTCCACTCTGCCTCTTTTTCTGTCTCAGATCTCTGCCCTTCAAATTCTATAGGGTCATATAGATCCTTACAACTAAGGAGATCCTCCATCCTGGGCCTCCATAGTGTGTAATTTGTAGCAGTCAATTTTATAATGGCTCCGGATGATTCTTCCATTTTAGAATAATTAATTCACTAAAATAGAGATGGAATTTCAAAAATCCGAGCCCACCGTTACGTCCGGAACGGTCAAATTAGGTGGAATAGCCTCTTCCGGGGCTCAAAAATTCTTTTTATACAATAAATACTAAGCTTGGAAACTTTAAGGGCTAAACTGAAATTTCTTAAGGGCTAAACTGAAATTTCAGAAACTAAAAGGGGCACAGTGTTATTCACCAGAACTACAGGGGCCAAACTGATATTTCCTAAAGACTGAAATGTAAATTTCAGAAATTCAGGGGTCAAAATGTAATTACCCGGAAATACAGGGGCCAAAATGTAATTTTCCAACGTTCTGCTGACGTGGCAGGTGGGGTCCACTATGCTGACGTGGCTCTGACGTGGAGACACGTGGCAGGTGACGTGGCACGATGACGTGGCGACGCTGACGTGGCGACCTGCTGACGTGGACTGCTGACGTGACTGTAACGTAGCGCTGACGTGGTCGTCTTCTTCCTTGGAATGGCGCGTGCAGCGCGTGGGGCGAGTGACGCCCACTCGCAGACCAGGTCGGAGGCGCGTGCGGCGTCTCTGGACGTCGGATTGGTCACCGGAAAATTGCAGAATGATCAGGACGACGCACGAACACATTGAACACTTCAAATTCGAAATTCGATGACTTTCCGAAAAATCGAAATTTTTCAGAAACAGGGGACAAATTTTCTTTGAATTTTTCCTCTCTGTTCTGACGTTCCAGGAGCTCAACGAGGCTCTGATACCACTTGTTGGGATGTAATGATCAACTCAGAACAGAATTTGGGAGAAAAATTACTTGTATTAACAGAGAAAATTAATGTACAAGAATTATACAAAAAACTCCCCTAAAATTTCTGGAGCTCTCCTGGCTCTCTCTCTCAATCCTAAACTCTCTGGTTTAGACTCTGGACTCTCTCTGGAATCTCTCTAATGCTTAAACAAGGCAGAATTCGTCCCATATTTATAAGGAAAATTCTGCATACAAATTCAAATCAAATTTGGCTACTTCCTTTGATTTTCAAATTTGGAGGTGCCTAACTAATTTGACTCTCAATGCATTCACATGGGAGGGATTCTGGAAGCCATGCATGTCATGCATGAGCTCAGCAGAATTCTAGAACTCATGCATGTCATGCATGAGCTCATCACTCTCGTCGGTCTGATATGGCTTTTTCCGATGTTCAATCCCAACCCAGAAGTTCTAAAATGGGCAAGAAAGATGAGCCCAACCCAGTACTGCATATGAGCCTACCTCAATTCCAATTCAAAGAGATATTTGCTTAGAAATTTCACTCCGCCTCTCTCTCTTTTCATTCTTCGAATAAGCTGTGAAACCTTGTGCTGCATGCATGTTCAATGAAAAGAAATTTATAGATATATGCATGTTGGTCATTAAGAACCCTGAGACAAAAGCGGTTATGTGTGAGGCCATCGTCAGCACTTTCTTCATCGTATGATTCGAGTCCTTTAACGCTGCCCCAGGCCTCACCTCGGCTTACTTTTAGCAAATTTGCACCATCATCATCGTTGCAATCACGTCAAATCTTTAAACGCGTTATGATCATAGCTTCATAAGTCCTTTCCTTTTCCCTAAATTTTCTTGCTTTCTGCTTTCGGGGTCTCTTTGTATTGATATGTGGGATCCAGTGTATACCGCCCCCCTTTCATGATTTGGTGAAATCAACATAAATGTTGAAAAATTCGTTAGAAAGGGATCATATAGAGCTACACTTTCTTTTCTTTTCTTTTTAATTCTTGCGGCATTATTTTCCAAGTCATATCAAAGTGACACATGTTATTACATTACTTTACTTGGCATGAAACATAATTATTGAGCATTTAAATATTTCTCTTTACGTAGAAATGACAAAAAGATAGAGAGAAAAAGAGGGATTATCGAGTGCATATAGGCATATCAGTTTTCTTTTTCACTTTTGGGCAATTGGATTATGTTGAGAACATTCATGTCATGAAGTTCAAACTTCAAAGCGAGCTTGATGTGAAAAAGGCAACATAGAAGAAGACCTACTTGGCTACTACAATCATACCGTGACGAGTTCATTGGGCCAAAGGGCAAAGATCCCACACCAAATCTCTAACCCTCTTGCTTGGTTTTTAGATAAATCTTTAGCCCTCAAATTTTTTCTTCTGTTGGCTATTATTTCAATACAAGATTTTAGATTTCAACACCTTTGCAAACCACAATCACTTGAAAATGTCAAACCAGAAAGATGGGGCGGATCAGCTTAGGTAAGGAATTGGTTGGAGCAGGGCTAGCACCAAGGTTCACTACCAATAAAGGGAGCATATTTCCAGCAAAGAGGACACCGGTGAAGAAGAAGGTAATGATCACATGGTTCATCTTGTTTCTTCTCTTTTCCATTTTTGCCGCTTTTCCTCTAGCTCTATAGGAACTGAAGAATATTAGATTGAAAATGGAATTGTGACGCAGATATTTCCCCATTAAACACTCTGCTTTTCTACATATATATATATATATATATATATATATAGTACTTTGTGTTTTGCATGGTTAGTGAAGTTTTGACTTTTAACTCCATGATTGTGTTCTGTAAATTACCTTGGAGATATGATATATAGATTGGAAAAAGACTCTGGTGACTGGTGGGTACTACTTCTACTTGTGTTATATTCTATAATTATTAATTACTTTCCTGACTAGTTTATTTCCTTCAAAGAGGTTCTTTTGTATTAGGAAATTGTTGATGGATGTCAGACCACACCCACCATGATTAGTAAACACCAAGTAAAGAGATTTTGTTTGCTATCATGTGAGACTGATTGTCAGAGAAAGGGATAGTCTATTTATTCCTTTCTAGTCATGGACACTGGCCAGCGGTTGCTGTCAATGTACCGACTAGCATTAGAGTTTGTCTTAATGATCAAGAAGATGAAAACAAAAAAATAAAATTGTATAATTTTATATTTAATTATTGAAATTTATATAACTTGATGTAACACAATTTTGTTAAATAACATGTTTACTAAATTATTTATCGTAATTTTTCTCGTTTATTATTATCTTTTTAATCATCTAACAATACTTGACTAAAGCAGCTCAAAAACCGGTTGTGGTAGAGATAATAGCAAAATTAAAATAATAGATTTCAACTCCATTGACAATGACCAAAATTAAATAGAAATCTCCTAGCTGTTGACAGTGGGCTTTGAGGGCCTTGATGATCTTTATTATTATATGCGATTTCCTATCAACATCACATTCCGGCTATCAATTAACAACTAGATATCACCCTTCAATCCAATTCTTTCTGGCAATAAACATTTCATACCCACCTACTATTTCAATTAATCCATCCACCGATGCAAATCCTTGAATCATCTATAATTAAATTAGATTTTGCCCAAAATTTAGAATAACCAAATCAAAAACTTGTTCTTTTCCTGAAAAATAGGAGTTGACATATCTTTTTCTTGTCTTTAACCAACTAGAAAAGTTTAATGATTCTCGTGTTGTATATTGGAAACGATAAATATTGGTTGATTAGGCAATTGTGGATCCTTGATATCTAACCATAATCCTTAACACGGATTTGACAAATTAAAGAAATTAAACCATGTGATATGAACCTAGGAGACGTATTAAAAGTCCGAATCTATTTCCCACTTGCTTCAATCAAACTCAACTGGCAAATCTTAACATAAACTCTGCAACCCCGTTTGCTACATCTTCTCTCTTACGTTTTTTTTGGTTTTGTCGTAAGTACTAACAAATATAATGATTTGACCTTCTCTTAAAATTGCTATTCTTATGGTCGTTTATTTATTTATTGCTATTTTAACCTCAATTAATGAAAGGAATGATAGAGGCTAAGATGTTGAAGAAATTGGTGGAGTAAGGCCAGTTGCAGCCACATTAAGTGACATCTTTCTCTATCTCTATCTTCTGTTAATGATTACGTGATCATATGAAAGCAACTAAAAAGAATATTTATTTAAATTATGGTTATTTTGATTTAAAACAACAGAGGGTGATGAGGTCGAGACCATCGTGGGCATTATATAAATAATGATTGGTGTAAGGCTCCAACTTTTGCAATAAAATAGAATCTCTAATTTAATGTATTGGGACTCCTATCCTACCTACCTAAAACATATTTCAATAGAGTATGATGCAATCAAAAGGTTGCTTGGGGATTGTCACAGCTTTTCTTCCTTTTAAAACAATCCAAAATTTCTCTACTTAATTGAGTTCTTTGCAGATTAAGGGCTAAGAAAGATCCAATTGGAAACAAGTAGAGGCAGAGATGGTGAAGCCATGTCAAGATGTGAAGTGGACAAAGCCAGAGCCAAGTGAGGAAATGGAGATTAAGGCCAAGAGTCAGCCCTGGTTCAAGCGGAAGAAAGCAAGTGTGATTCCAGCTAAAAGGAAGTCAGTAAAGAAACTGATATTTGATCTATTTGTCCAAGCAGTTGCTTCTCTTTTTGATTCTCTACAATGCAAGAAGGATAATAGCTTGTTGGCTGTGGTTCCAGCAGTCCAAACATCAACAAATGGTTATAAAAATAATGTTATCTTCCCATACCCACCAGCATAGTACGCCTGTTAATGCATCATTATTGTTGTAATGTTATGTACTAGAAGGGGTTAATTTCACTGAAAACTTCATACGCGCTGTGCTTCAAATGGATTTTTGAATGATGAGTTTTGTACTTTTTCTGATGATTGTTCCCATGCTCTGCAATATGCACACTACTCTGTTTCTTTTCCAAGTTATGGTGGTTGTTCTGGGTTTCAATTACTTATAGTATACTTCTATGGGCTTCTACTTCCTTTTTATTCACACCAAATGGAGAGTTCACAACTGGGTTATGCTGAAATCCACGCTTGAAACCTACAATTTCCCAGATGTCCCAATTTCAGTTTATGGCGCTACACACTTAACAAAACCAGAAGTATCATCGTATGAACTAAGCACCAATGGCACATTATTGGTAGCAATATTTCCTCTGTACTTTCTATAATATTGTCTGATAGCTGAAGTGTCCTTTACCCGAGCATCCTAACTGTAATCTGGAAATTATGAGTTCTTGTTCATTTTGTGTCAGCTGACCCGTACGCGTGCTACAACTATCAATTTCTTGACCAAGAGTGCCAACACGTAATTTTCACAGCAAAAAAAAAAAAAAAAAAACTATTGACTAATTGAAATTTTCAAGTATAGAAATAGAATCTAAGGGCGGGAGGAGTTGCCGAATCAGCAATGCGATTATGTTTTAGTTATTTTCTGATTTTCTTAAACCATTACATTCAACTTACAAATTTATCATTTTGAAGCACAAAAAAGAAAGTATAACAAATATCCAAATCAAATGAACGAAGAATATGCATAAATAAAGCGTAGTTGGCAGGAGGAATACGTAAGTCAACGGAAAATCGAATAAACGCGTTCTCATTGTAGGGACTTTTTCTGTTATGTTGGTCCAGTGGTCCTTGCATTTTCCCATCGCTCAGAATCAGATTTATTCTTCTGTGTCAGTTTAGTATATGCATGGATGATGGATCTCTTGATTTTTTTTTTTAATACATATAGTTGCTGTTCAAGCAATATTTATCTTTTCATCAGGAAATAATCCATCTGATACTCACTAAATTCAGTCTTAAAAATGAAATATACATAGAGCAAGTTGAAAATGAAGTTGAAAAAGTGTGTTTAGACATGAATTGGAGCATTTAATTGGCATATGCATGAAGGTTAAGGCTGAAAATTAAAGTTATATTACACAAGAAAATCAATAGTAACAAGAAATTACTTGAAAAAGAAGCATGCATGTGATTGTGAATGTGTAGTTCGATCATCACAGTAGTGGAAATTGATCTGGTGGGGCAATTATGTCTGCAAGATTCCTCAGCATTTCTCCAGCACGTTCACTCTTATCAATCGTTATCATATATAAATATAGCTAATATATGTTAAAGTGGTCATCAAGAGCTGAAGATCCATAACGCTGGGGACCAAGCGTGTATTACGTTCCTTGTCACCATTAATAAATGATGTAAACATGTAATATCCAGCTACCATATTTTTGGACCACTAACAACACCAACCTAAATCTGGAAATATTCATTAGCATGACCCTTCTCAGTTGAGACATGAATTCATTAAATTGATCACTTCTTTTTGTTACTATTACGAATAAGCATGTAACACTAACTTGTGAATCATAATTGCTTTGTGGGGTTATATCAGGTTGACATGCAATATTGTAATTTATAGAAACTTGCTGCTTGTAGCTAGGCAAATTGAACTTTGAACAAATATTGTATGTGTTATATAGCCTAGCTGTTTGATTACAGGGTAGGAAAGACAACGAACTATATATAATAAAAAAAAAAAAAAACCTTTTTATCTTTTCCACTTTGATGAAATGAAGCATTTTATAACGTATACATGGGGCTGCTCCTATGTCCCAGAATCTAGTCTCAATCAGGTGGGTCTACGCGGTGATATCGTCCATCAGGCTACCCTACCGTATCTAGTAGCTCCGAGTAAGCCTAAAAGGTAAAGCCAACACAAAGTCTTGCCAAGTATAATGGGGAAGACCCACTTATTCCCCTAACTACAATCATGTCATGTCTCATTTCTTTCTATATATAAAATACTAAATAAGGAGTTAAAAAGGCCAAACCAAACGCGAAGTTCCAACACCAATCCAACCCTCCAATTCTTGCTTTCTTGCTTAATTAGGAATGCTCTTTTCCTCTTCTTTCTTCTTCTAATCTTCTCTGTTGTCTATTAATCACCATCTTTAGATTTCAATATTATCTCTGCATTCTCCAACTAAAAGACAAGATGGGTGGAGGCGTGGGGGCTCCTAGGTTCACTGCCAAGAAAGGCAGCATATTTCCTGCAAAGAGGAGGCTTGTGAAGAAGCTGATTTTTAATAAATTAGTCAGGTCAGTTTCTTCTCTTTTCCGTTCTATCTGCCTTTCTTCTACCGCAGTCAAAGGGCCATCCGTGGAGAACAGTTGCTTGGAAGTGAGAAAACAAAATGGAAATGCGAAGAATATGCAGATATTTCCCAACTAAGGTCCCATCTCCCATGCTACTGTAAGCTGTACCGTTCAAGCTTCCATCTTAACCTGCCCATCAATTCTACCTGTAATGTATCCATGTTATATAGTAACTTAGCTTTATTTTTAATTTCACTTTTATTTCATGACCGTGCTCTGGTCAATTGCTGTATTACTAGCTTTATGGATAGGATTAGAGAGGAATTACATCTACTTTGATGGGTACATATAATATGTATTTCTATATTGTAATTATAACAATCTTTGACTATCTCCATCCACAGAATGTACTTGTATATCATGCATACGCAGTTCGCTCCTTTCCTTCTTTACTTTCCTTGTAATGCCGTTGCTGCTTCATTTAAAGAATTGGCAGATAGCCCCAAGTTATTGGTCCACCATCATTGAGCAACAGATCTTAAAGTGTTAGTTATTTAGTATTGCGTGTTGTGTGTGTGAGATATAGAAAGACTGAGTGATTGATGGTTCATAGTCAAGAATTTGGTAATATTCAAAGTAGCATATCACACCAAAATTAATCAAAGTTGACAAACGATGGACCCATGCATCACTTTCAGTCTTTCACCAATGGATCCATCACTTTCTCGCAGTGCAAAAATATAATAATGGGGTCGTATATATAGTTTAAACCTTGATTAATCAAGTAGGCTTTCTATATATATTATCTTCAATTTGTAGTTGAGTTTGAGCCATTTAGTATTTTTTATTACAATGAAAGTTAATTAATTAACCAGCTATGAATATTATAATCTAAGCAGACCATCAATTTAATTGTTTAAATTATATGAATAACTGATCAAATTTCTCCAAGTTTTCTATGAAGAAGCTATCTACCCCACAAATCAAACGGGCCCTTTCTAGTTGGTGAGTATCATGGCCACCAGTCTTGATCAAAAGAGAGAGTTTAGACGACGACTTGGCATAAAAGAATTGAAAAGAGTAAATGACGAAGGGGCTTAAGTTAGCTGGATCCTGCAAAAAAAGAAAAGAATGTATTAGTAAATTCAAGGAAACAGCTAGCATATCTATACATCGTCAATCAAATCTTCTCTTTCACCAAGATGATAAGAGAACAGTCAATTCAAGTAGGTCCATTGATATAATTCAAGATTTTATGGAACGTGAATTGAATTCTATATGTGTATCATAGAGTCTTTATCAATCTTAAAATTCCTATGAATAACATATATATCTTATATAAGAATAATATCATGATCATCACATCACATCTTATCATCATTGTAAACATATCCATCATCATCATCATCATCATCTCATGGCCAGCCACTATTCTGTCAACAATTTTTAAATAATTTTCAACCGATCGCTGACGCCTTTTGCCTAAGATAACATCAATAATTAATAGAAATTTGTATTCATTTATGCTTTCTAAAGTTATTTTCTATTCTATATATTCTCCATTGCAATTAAAATTCAATATTAAATCATATATCATTTTTAAAATTAAAAATATTTTAAAATTAACCATATATTTTTAAGAAATAATTTTGAAAACAAAAATATAAAATTCATAAACAATTACAGCCTAATAATTTATTAACGTTCGATTTAAACATACTTAAACTAATTATCAAAAAGATTTGATAGGAATACATGCTATGAAAAGCAAAACTAGTTGGTAAACAGCAGCTTTCGGAATGAGAGCTATCAAAAGTCTAACCCATTCCTACCATTTGTTTGCTTTAATCCATTGCAAGTCCACTATGTGTCAAAAAAGCAACAACTTGAATTGAGAATTTAGATAAAAGCCTTAGATTATGTCACCACTCTCCAAATTTCTAATCCTCCTTAGCCCTGAAATCTGGCGCCTACATCTAATAGAATCGCCTATCATGCACCACGACTTCTCGCAAATTTTCTTTATTTTATTTATATAATTAATCACTAAACTTCATTAATGATTAGGTTATCTTAAACTTGTCTTTACACCAATATTTTCTCAATGGACTGCTCTCTTTAGCTTTGTCTTTTTTGATAATGATTCTTTTTCATATACTAATTCAACTAAATTAGTTTTTTATATTTTAATTTCTTCTTTTTGATTTTATTTAATAAAATATTATTTATATAAAAGTATTTACTGCTCCGGCATAAGTCAATTGAATCGTAATTAGTGCCTTGTGTATGGATTTAATTTGTGGACAAAAAAGGCTAGTGGTTAGACATTTCGTGGAAAGGCTGCGTGTAAACACGAATTTGCATAGACGTGAATGAAATTTAAGAAAAGAAATATTTGTTAGAACAATTTTCAAAATAATGCTTAAAAGACACATATTTCTATATATGACCTTTCTGATCTCGTGTCACTTCAGAAATGTGAAAAATCTCATTTCCAAATCGAAGGAAATGGTGGCAATGAAACAGGAAAAACTAGCATCTTCACCATGCTTGATCAGAATCCTCAAGTTGGCCAGGCCAAGGTCCTTTTTGCTTATTCTTTTCTATCATTATATTAACAATATATCATAGCATTTATGTGTAATGGTTTATTAGTATGGTATCAAACCCATAATCAACATAAAAATACACGAGAGAAGATAATACAATTTACTACACTCGTTTACAATGATTCTTGCTCAAAAATAACAGATTGGTGAGCTAGCTAAATCATTTCTATGGAATCCATTTTACCCTGTGCGCTTGGATGATACTCTCCTTCATGTCCTGCTATTGCTTTCAAAGCACCGGCTACAAGTATTGCCTGTCATAGAGCAACCTGACTCCCAAATCATTGGTTTTCTTACACAGGTATTCTCTGGCTACAACTTGCGGTTTACTGATCAGCTTTGGAAAAGCTGTCTTTTGAGAGAAATATTATGCCTTTGGAAGACTTGTGTTTATTGGAATTACACCTTTAGAAGAGTTGTGTCTATTTGTAGAGACATTGAACCAGAACAGACATATACTTTGGAAATTAAGTGGTATGATGAATAGTTACAACCTAGGTGAATGGGTGTATAGAAAACTATAAATAGGGCTATCCAACATCCAATTTTTTTCCTTCTTGTGAGTTACAAGTTCTCTTCTTCCTCTTTTTTTCAAATACTTTCTTGCATAAAAGATCCATTGACTTCATGCATAAAAAACAAGAGTTCTACTTAACTACAGCAATATAACATTTATTCTTAGTAGGCTTGTATAATTCAAGAGCACTGTGGTTTACTTTCCCTAGTACACACCGCAAGTAAACAACTATTGCTTCATTGTATCTGAGAGGCATTTTTGTAAAACTCAAGTGCATCACAGATTTGGTGAGGGCAAATAACATCTTAAGGAAAGCGACATTTGTAATATGCCTTGAAGCATACTAACTTCTTTCTTTATTTTCTCTACATAAATTCTACTGTTGTAAACTCATTATTCTATTTAATAAAGTATCCTCACATTTATTTTCCCCCACAATCTTAAGACGTTATATCTACATCAATGATACTGATTTTTTTCACTTCCAGAGTTCGCGGTAGATTTTGTGAAGTTGGAGCATTTTGATGGTGGAAATTTCAAGTGGCTGGCAGAAAAAGTTACATTTCTTATTGGCAAGCCTCACTGTTGTTTATGTACTAGTCATACCAAAGCCACAAGACAAGGAGAACAAGAGATTGGCAAAAACAATGGCGCGTCAAAAATGGGAACAATTACGTATGCAAGGGTCAAATTTACAATGCAACGTTTGATGTTGTCTTCGATCAATATTACAACAAGCCCACAACCAAAGAAATTTGGATTGCCTTGTAAGTGAAGTACATGCTTGAAGATGCTACAAGTAAGAAATTCTTGGCTTTTAGATATTTCAATTTAGAAGGATTGTATCATTGTGGCATAATCATTTAGAACATGTTAATTTTAGACGATTGCATGAAATGTATAATCTACTATTGATTCCTAAACATATTGATTATATGCATGAAAAATGAAAAGTGTGTGTACAAACTAAGATCACAAAAACTCTATTTTCTAAGAATATTGATTGAATATCCCTTTTGTTGCATCTTATTCATAGTGATGTTTGTGATATGCATAGTAATCCTAGTAGAGGAGGTAAAAATTATTTTGCAACTTTCATTGATGATTTTTGAAAATATTACTATGTCTATCTATTGCATTCTAAGGATGAAGCCTTAGACAAACTTAAGATTTAAAAATGAAGTTGAAAATCTTTGTGATACTAAGATTAATTACCTTAGAAGTGATAGAGGAGGTGAATATCAATTTCCAAAGTTTTGTAAATCTATTGGTATTGTGCATGAAACATCCACTATATACACACCACGACAAAATGAAATAGCTGAAAGAGAGAATAGTACACTTGTTAAAATGGTAAATGTTATGCTGTGTAAGTCTAGATTTAGTAAAGGTTTTTGGGATGAAGCTTTACTAACTACATGTCATACCCTAAATAAAGTGCCTAATAAGAAAACAAAAATTACTCCTTATGAATTATGGGAAAAAGGAAACCTAATTTATCATATTTTAGAGTTTGGGGTTGTAGACCTATAGTTTGGCTACCAATATAGCTATATATTTTTCCCATCCCAAACTACATACCATACCAAAGCTTTTATAATAATACTATAATAATAATATAGTTTGTACTAGTATTACAGTATTTATAATAATACTATAATAATACTTCTAGATCCATTGATTTCGTGGATTAAAACCAAGTGTTCTATTTAACTGCATTAATAGAATACTTATTCTTGGCAGACTTGTATAATTCAAGAGTATTGTGGTTCACTTTTATTAGTGCACACTGCAAGTAAACAACTAATGCTTCATTGTATCTTGGAGGTGTATTTGCAAAACTCAAGTGCATCACATATTAGGTGGGACAAATAACATCTTAAGGAAAGCGATATTTGTAACGTGTCCTAAAGCATACTAACTTCTTTCTTTATTTTCTCTACACAAATTCTACCGTTGTAAACTCGTTTCTCTATTCAATAAAGTATCCTGACATTTATTTCTCCAATAATGTTAAGTGTTGCGAAAAGTAATTACCATGCAAATGGAAATAGATTTGTGGGGCAGCTAGCTTTTGCAATTAAAAGGTAGACGTATTCTTAAGCATTAATTAAATTACTTCAACAATTTTTATGGTTTTTCCTCAATGGTCTATTAGTTACCATAACATCTCAACCTCGTTGTCAAATTGTCATATAGCTTTGTATAGTATTGTTGAACCAAGAAGCTAATAGGTTGAGTTGCTAAGACCATTTTGCCTCATTGAGCTATGAAGCCTGTGAAGAATGAAGATAGATTAAACATGAGAAAACACCAACATAATTAATTAATTGATGCTGTTGATGCACAAAAAATATGCCAATAGTAAGTCCTTCTTTGGTTGGTCGAGGCTTAAAGGATTTAGGGTCTCTTTGGTCAAATTCCCTTCAGATGGTCGATCTTGATTAAGGATGATGTACCTTAAGCGGATGATGTCATTTTCGGATGGTGATCTTTGTTGCAAAACGGAACAGTGTCAAGGGTGTCGGCCAGTCGTTGGCGTTGACCTCCAATGCTCAAGTTAGATGTCGATATACCGAAAATTGCTTAGAGAGAGAAGCACCCAATTGGCTAAATATAGAGAGAGAAAGTATATATTTAAAGTGTTAAGAGTGGAACCTGAAACCCTCCCTTGAGAGGGGTATTTATAATGGTTGAAGTTGCAAAGTCTGACTTGTTCTTATCATCATTGGAGGGTGATTGATCGTCTATCAACATGTAGAGTTGGATTTTAGGCGATGTCTACCTTTGGACGATCAAGCACTCATGGGAGATCTACCCTTTGGGTGATCAAGTTCTCACAGGGGATCTACCCTAAAAGTAAATTCTCATGGGTCGCATATGTGGAACTTACCAATTGGGTAGAGCCACGTGTACTGTAGAATTTTCTCATAAAAAATGTTAAATAGTAATATTCATCATTGAATAACACTACATCTACAACTTATTTATAATCTACTCTTCTTACAACTTGAGTTGACAAAATCCTACCATAGATATAATTACCATGCCATCCATTGTAACTTCTTTTTCATTTTTGCTTTTTACTCCTTCGCTTAAATTTTTGCCAACTCAAAATGTAAGAAATTGGTTGTAGATGTAACATTGCTCTTCATCGTCAACATTCAACATGAACCTAGCTAAGTTGAGCCATCAAAGTGATATGGACAAAATATAACAAGTCATAAACCAGGTTTGGCAATACCCAGGACTTCGAATAGATGGCAATATCTATAACCATTAAAGAATAGTTACGTCTATGAGAAAACGAAATTAAATATTTAAAGGAGTATATTTTGAAGCTTAGTTCTTGTACACATTAATGAATAAAGAGACAATATTTAATCATATCATGATGTGGAGGTTAGCTAATAGCTAGGTCTAGGCTCAGTTTTCCAATTTCAATCATGCTTAATGCAAAAGCACAGGTTGCCACAATAAGTCTTTATAGGTACAAGAAGACCCACTTGCTCAACTACATAATCATATAATGTGGTCGACATGGAAGTTTTTGAATAAAGATATGATATATATTAACTTGTTCACATAAGTCCAATCTGTTTCTTCTCGATCTTTTCCAAGAGATCAAGTAGTTACTTTAATTAATTGTCTATTTCTTTTAATTATACTACGCATATGATATAAAGTAACTAAAGCTCCTTTTCTTATTTTCTTTTTCAACAATACTCAAAGCAAGGCTTTCCTTATAGAACCTTTCCTTTTCTTTCAAGAATTTGTTAATGGTCCTTGGTCCACCATGATTTGAGTTAATTAGAGTATGTGCTATTTATATTCATTGAGATGAGCAAACACTAGACCATAATCAGTAGGAAACATTAACATATAAGGTTGAATATCGCATTTCAAATCACAATAAAAGTTTCGGAAGCAAATACATACATAACAATATCGAAGTGGGAGTGGAATTAATCATTTATTAATTTTGGCCTTGATCACAATACAATTCAAACCAACCACACTTTCCATCCAAAATTAGGCCCATGATTTTGAATAATCAGAGTACAGAACTCAAAATTTGGACCATTTTCGAATTTTTCAATGAAACAGACCCGCAAATTAATTATGCTATTTCTAGGACATTTCAAGCTCATAGGACCGTCCCTGACCACAAATGAAGGAATAGTACAAAACAGTTGTAGAGAGAGACCCAGTCAAGAAAATATATACTGAGACTATAAATAGCAGGATTCAGTAACAAGAAGAGATTATGCTCCCAGTCGTAGTTAACATGTGATTTGCAGCCTTGGCCAGCCCAATACTGCAAATCAGAAGAATTGTCTGGTGTGCTATAGTCGTGGTTGGCCTTTCTATAAACTAATAAGGACACGGTACAGATAGTTGTGACAATTTAAGTGGCCACAGACAAGCTATAGATGTTCATCATCTTTTGCTTCTTAGCCTTTTTGTTAGCACCATTCTCTGTTACTGCGAAGGAAAAGATGCTCCAAATCTATACTAAAGTGGCAATGTAGTCTCATTGTTTAATTCATAATAAATTTAGATGTAAACCATAAACATCTGCCTTTTGTTAATATATATAGCCGAAGTAGCAATTTTTTTCATAAAGGTTCTGTTGATTAATCACCATCTCACCGATTGGATTACAAAGTGGAGATATGTGAAATCAAAATACTATCAAATTTAGGAATCACATTATCTCATTCTCATTCAGCTTCATTTACTCACAATTTCGCCAGTTGACAAGTCAAAGTTAACGTAGAATGAAAGTGGACCATAATTCACTTGTTATTTTTGGAGATTGGCATCTCCTGAAGACACAAAAAACAGGAAATGTCTATGAAGCTACCCTGGAGCTCCACCATAATTCAATTTCGGAGGATTTAGAGTAATGACTTGATAATAAACACTTTATTCATCCGTATCACTCCTGCAGCTTGGAGTATTATAGAGCGGTAAAAAGTAACAAGATTTTTATGTATAAAGAGAGATCTTTGCAGGTCTCTTTGCAAGAGAAGTGAGAACGCGCAGGCGGCCAGGCAGGCAGTTTGGCAGAGATGGTGAAGAAGCCATGTGAGGAACTGAAGTGGGGAGAGATAGACCCAAGTGAGGAAATGGCCAGGTCCCTGACCAAGCCCTGGTTTGACACGAAGAAAGGAAGTGTGGTGCCCGCAAAGAGGAAGCTAGTGAAGAAAATGATATTTGATCAAATTCTCCAGTCAATTGCTGCTCTTTTTGGTCCCTCACGCTCTTCTGCCATAGGAGGTGGCTTACAGTCCAAGAAGGTAGCGAATTGATGAAGACTACTTCGGATTTCAGAGCCCAAAATTTTGAAATTGAATTCCTGTAAGACTATTTCCCAACACGCCCTGCTTCCACAGCACATTAATAAATTATTGATGCTCCGATTATTAGGATTTGTCAGTACTTCTGATTTGAGATTTGGTGTTCTGCAATTTTAATGGAAAGTTTATAGATTGATGTGCTTTAAATGTTCAAGTGATCAATTCTGTTACTTTTGCACTTAATCTTCTGTTTCTGTTTATATGTGCTGGCCTGGTGGGCTCCTTGTGGTTTGATTAAGTTGCAATTTCTGGGTTTTAGATTCCCACAAACGGTCCATTCAGCACCTAAAATTTTTTCAGAATTCAAAGTTCTGGGGGTTCAATCGATTGCAGATGGCCCACTTAAAGGCACCAATCAACAGAAACAAAAGATTGAAAAATTTTACTTGGAAGAAATTGAAATTTGATACTATGGCGTAGCATTTGATAGAGTCACACTCCGCAAAAACCTGAAAAATGGTAAAGCTATTCAGGAAAGACAAGTGATGTTTCCTTGTTCTTTTGCTAGTTGGGGACAGACTCTGGCACTCCAAGGTCCTCAATTGCAAAATGGCATTAATGATAAAGGAATGATTAGGGATGGCAAAATTCGGGGTCGGGGCCGGAGATCACTGACCGGGTCCCCGGCCCTGGCCCTGGCCCTCAATTGCGCACCCCGATCCTGAAAAATTTTCCGGAATTTTTTTTCCGAGGTCGAGTTTTCCAATAACCCGGAATTAAAACCTGGGTTGCAAAAAAACAAAGCTAAAACAAGCAACTTGCCAAAACACTCGACTTGCTCGACACGATCATCTGACACACGACACTTACACGTCGAGTCATGTCGGATTCACAACCGACACTCGATATCTGTCTATTTTTGAAGACATCGAGTGTCGGATGCATCATCCGACACTCGACGTTAACCACGCGACACTTGACACTTACATGTCGAGTCGTATCGGATTCACAACCGACACTCGATATCAGTCTATTTTTAAAGACATCGAGTGTCGGATGATGAATCCGACACTCGACACTTACATGTCGAGTCATGTTCGACACTCCATATTAGACTATTTTCGAAGACATCGAGTGTCGGATGCATCATCCGACACTCGACACTAGCCACTCGACACTCGACACTTACATGTCGAGTCGTATATCAGTCTATTTTTAAAGACATCAAGTATCCGACACTCGACACTTATATGTCGAGTCGTGTCGAGTTTTGTCGAGCGTTTTGGCAGGTTGCTTGTTTTAGCTTTGTTTTTTTACCTTTTTGCATCATATTTAACTATAATGGCCTTGTATTTGCAAGTTGAAGTAAATGACAAGTGAATTGTAGACAATAGAGGATTTCGTTTATGGGGTTATATTTAAAAATACAAATTTGATGGATTAAATTGATATAATTTTTTAATTTAATTACGCACCCCGGATTCAATCCCGGGTCCCCGACCCCGATCGGGCAAAAAATTCCTACCCCAGCCCCGGCCAATTACCCTGATTTTCTGGATAATTTTCCAGCCTCAGATGACCGGGTTTTTCGGGTCTCCGACCCTGGTCAGGTTGGTTTGCCATCCCTAAGAATGGTGGAGATGGATGGCAATGTTTAACAATTTAGTTTTTTATATTAAAATAACCTCCCTTTGTATCTAATCAAATTAAGATTAACGAGTAACTAAAGCATACTTTTTTCTTTGTGTAGACTGAAACCTGTTATGGAAACTTTTTTAGTGGTTACCACACTGTGCTACACTGAAAACACAGTTCGCAATTTAAAAAAAAAAAAATGGTGGTCAACTCCTTTCCTCTTACCGAAAACTCTTCTTTTATGTCCTTTCCTCTTCTCTTTATCAATCAAAATAAGAGTCCCCAAACACATATAAAAGTAATGGGTTTACAAAAACCCAATAAGCCCGCCTTGATTTTCTATTCATTTTCTCAACTAGAACCCAGGCTTGGATTTGGTTAGTTTTGAGTGCCTTTGATTTTTATTTCATCTTTTAAAATGGTTATCTATAGTGACACTGTTGATAAAATTTTGGAAGTATATATACATATATGTGTGTGTGTGTGTGTGTATGTTTGTTTCTTTGTATATAGAAAATTTGAGTCCGCAATGGAAAGGGTATGATTTTACCATTTATATTTGATGAACAGTTTCATGAACAACCGAAAACGATATATCCTTGTTTTCGGAAAGAAAAGAATTCTGTTTTAGTTTTTTTTAAGTCGAAGATTCCTGCTCCAGTGCTATGTCCAGGTCCAATTATGAAAAAAAAAAAAAAAAAATCAGACAAGTTATTGTGTTTGTGACAACTTACAAAGACAGTCCAAGTTGTAAGATAATGTTTTGTCTCAAACAAATTATGTACTAAGACGAACATGGACCGTCGATGTTTCGGTTTTTATCAATTTAACATCTAAATCAATTTCTTTTTGTATCTCTTAAATTAATATCAGAGGAAACATTAACAAAATTTTCTAGGATTTTTTTGATGGTTGATATTATTATGGAGACATTAGTGTACTCAGAGTTGACAAGTAATACAAATATATAATTTGGTGGCGCTGATATGAAAGTGTCAGGTGAAAGTAACGTCTCCGTTAGATTGGGATGGCGAACTGTCATGTGACTTGACTTGGGATAAAACCATAGTCTCCGTTAGATTGCTTTTGTAGTACTTTTTACTTCTAGGTTGACTGCTGTCATTCCATTGTCCTAGATTTGGAGAGTTTCGTCATCAATTAAAAGCACGTGCCCTTTCTTGTGTTGATATTACCAATACACCCTTGCGTTTTTTGTTAACTTTCAAGTAAAGACTTATTCGATTTTGGAAACCAACAAAACAAAACCACCCTATAATTAATTAAAGGGTCGTCTTAATATGAGTTTATACCAAACACTAAAAAAATTTATAAATTCATTTAAAATTTATGAATTTAAATATTTTTATATAATTATTTTATAGAATTTATAATTTTCGAAGGAATTTATATAATTTTTGAGAAAATATACAAATTTTTTAGGATTTAACATATGTTTTTAAGACACAAATTAACACTATCATAATTAAATTACAAGAAAGACTTATACAGGATAGCTTATTATGTCACTTTATTAACTTGGTCAATCTATCTAATAAAGTAATGATACACCATCATAAATGGACTGAGAATATATAAAAAAAGGAAGGTAATTTAGTAAATTTATCCAATAAAATGATGATAAAATCATGTATGGGTTGAAAAAACTTAAAAAAAAATTAATCAGATTTTAAGATATAAATTAATATAAATAGTTAGATATACCACCTCACCATATCCTACATAAATATTTATGAAAACCTTATTTTGTCTCCTACATTTTTTTAATAATTAAGAAAATATAAATATCCCAAACCTCCTATAAGTAGGATCGATCAATTTGTAACTCTTTTGAGAATTAAAAATAAGGATTTAAGGCGATCCAATACACAAATTATAAGTCTTCAAATATGTTGATTTAAATAAAATAAATTTCCTCCTATTTAAAGTTATTTTAAGTCTCTTCTCAAAATTTAAATATTACTATTAGACTAAGAGTGCATTTGGGGCCAGTGTTAGACAATAGCTTTTGGATTCTGCTACTAATTGCAGCTATTTTGGTATTTGATAAACATTTTGAAAATTGGTTGTCTAGAAAATTACTACTTAGAGAATCTATTTTTGTATTAGATTTTAAAAATAGGTAGGGGCCAGTTTTTGAAAATCAAATTTTCAAAAGCTGAAATTTGCATAGACCAAAATGCTTAAATTATCCCCATAATTTAATATAAATCCAAAAATACCCCTAGTTATTAAAATGTTAAAATTAATTAATAAGTTAATAAATTATAAAATTAAATATGTTTTATATTTTCTAAAATTATTTTTTAAAAAATTTAAAACTATTATAGAAGCACCATTGTCGTCTGGCCGCCACTGATGTCCGCCTTTCAACGCCTGAAGGGACACTGTCGGCTGCATGAGAATCGCCAAAAGCCATCACACATGAATCCATTGATGGTTTCGTCATTCATGTCGAAAATTAGCCAGATTGTGCGGTTAAATTTTTGGATTAGAAATTTTAATTGCCCGATCTGACTATTTTCGGTATGAATGACGAAACCATTAGCAGATTCATGTGTGACAGCTTCCGGTGATTCTCCTGTAGCTGGTGTTGTTCACGCACTGGAAGGCGGATGCGGTGGCAGCCAAACGACTGAAAGTGGTGGCCCTCCAATGAAGTTTTTGAATTTTCATTTCTAATTTATTTTAATTTTTTAAGTATAAATAAATTTAGTTGTTTTATTTTATATATTATTTGGATTAAATATTCATTATTTTTATAATTTTTCTATATAATTTTATTTTTTGATTAAAAATTAGATTTTAAAAATCAAGTTTATCAAACACATAGTCGTAGCTTTTGGACAACATAGTAATTTTGAAAAGCTAATTTATCAAAAATCCTATATTTTTTGAAACAACACAGCTAACAGCGGATTCTTCTCACAGCACTTCTCTACAGTAATTTTTTATAGCATAGCAGTCTCAAGCACACCCTAAGTTTTATTTGCTTAGATGACTGAATAATATGATGGGCTATATATTTGTTCGTTTGTGGCTAAAACATCTATGTAATTTGGTTAAGTTAGAGGGCTTTTTAAGTAAATTATCTTCAATTTTGCTTTTCTTCGCAAAATATTGTTGCTATACAACTACTAGTCCACTCTAATAATTCTGAAATAATAAAAGCGGATCACATGAATCCTTTCAACTCTTTCCTCTTTTAAACACTTAATTTTTTTTCTTATGGTCAAAGTGTTGGCCACTCTTTTTCTCAATTATAATTTTTCACTTCTAAAAGTGTTTCCCCGGCTAGGAATTTTCGCAGAAGCTCAGACGTTAGGCTTGTGCAATTTCTTGATAAGCCCCTACAAAGGCTTCACCACCATTCTCTCTCTCTGTCTCTCTCTCTCTGTCTCTCTGTCTCTCTCTCTCTCTCTCTCTCTATATATATATATATATATATATATTGTGGAAGGTATGATTATGTTTATTATTTCCTTGATTTCATTCTCTAACATTTCATACTTCGATGTGAAAATTAAGGCATAATTTTTTTTTGGTCATTTGGCAACTCCTCCTGCAATTACGTTTTGCTTGCAGTTGCAGGTCCTTCTTCTCTGATCACTCTTTTTTGTTTCATGTTTTGTTGTAGAATGTGATGGAACTGAGATAGGATTATCCATATCTGCAGCACCGTCGCCAGAGTAGAGAGAAAGCTTTGCAAGCTTGCCGAGGAAGGTGAAGAGTGGAAATTAAAGGAGAGATAGATCAAGAAATGACCTTGACTGACAAAGACGGATCCAAGAGAAGCGAGAAAATGGGAAGCGGGGAGACAAAGCCCTGTTTCCTGTCAAAGAAAGGAAGTATTTTTCCGGCTAAGAGGAGGTCTGTGAAGCGATTGATGTTTGATTTCTTTGTGAAATCTGCTGCTTCCCTTTGTGGGACTCATCGCTGCTCTTCCTAAACTGGAACTTCACGGCCTCGGAAAGGTTGCGGCTTGTTCAAGGTGGGTCCGGAATCCAAAAAATCTGATGTCAACTCAAAGATCTTCCCATACCCGCCCCCGCCACCATATCATTAAGGAATCCATTATTGTTGTTTTTCTCTTTCGAAAACTGCTTTGATTTGAGACTTGTGTGCTGGGTTTTTGCATGTTTACAGACGATGAAATTCTACGCTTTATTCTCCGGTTCTCTATTTTTCTCTTTCTGTTGTGTCTTGGGATGATGATTCCCGTACCTCTTGTCTTGGCCTTTGATCACGTTAAGATTCAGACAAGGAGTTCACAGATCCGCAGATGACCCAATTTAAGGGGCCGGACCCGACAAAAGAGAAAACAAAGCCCTTTACTTCATGAACTATAAATGCAATAGCAGAGACTAGAGGGTCACAGGGGACCAGAAAACCAGACCCACACAAAAATTGAAGCCGAAAATGTTCATGGAATCCAGATTCTGATTCACAAGAGTAGTAATATTTTTACTTTTTAACATAGTGGACGGTCCTCTGAAAAAATCTGCCTTTACATCTGATAGATTAAGATTAATTGAAGCATAGTTTTGCAGAATTCGAGGAGACTTTCACTTTACTGCATGTTACCACAAATGTCCTAACACGAAATTGATGGGGAGGCAAAAGTAATGAATATAACTCTTACGTGCATCAATTCAAAGATATTATCATCCTTTTTTTTTTTTAAGAATTAAATCATTTATTGAAAGGCCAGTTTTCAACCAAAAGTTATGGTCAACTTTCCTTTTCTTTTGTTCTTTCAAAAACAACCACCCTTCTTTTTTCTTTACTTAATTTACATATCATTCTTTCATTATTCCTCTACATTTTTTCCTCCCCAATCTAAATAAGATCCAAAAACCTATGTGAAGAAAAATACAAAGATTGAGATATTCCAAAGAGAGAAATAAATCTAATCCCAAAAAACCATTTTGATTTTCCTTTAACTTTTTTCTTGGTTAAATTTGAACATTTTCTTTTTAATTGTAAGTTTATATCAATAATTACGGATCTCATAAGAGAAGCCAAAAAGGTGTCTTGAAAAATAGATAAAAGTGTCCACAAAGTTCACATTTATGCTATGCCTATGACAACAACAATAATATTCTATATCAAGTGCATATTGATGAATATAGCATAGCAAGCAAGAAAGGACATAATTTGACAAGTGAGTTGAATTGAACACACCAAAGTTGTTTGTAGGTGTAGCTTGCGTGGCTGCTGTTTCTATTCCAGG
The DNA here is from genome assembly GCA_013180625.2 of Boswellia sacra. Lineage (NCBI taxonomy): Eukaryota > Viridiplantae > Streptophyta > Magnoliopsida > Sapindales > Burseraceae > Boswellia > Boswellia sacra. Next base: position 113,465 of record SNVD02001047.1, on the reverse strand, counting down.
GAATAGAACAATTGAATGAATGTTGGACTTGGAGCCAATTTTCACAATAACAACTAATTTTGTTGTGGCTTGTATTCTCCACAAGAAGTGACCTTATTGCCGTGAAGGTAACAAATTTACTATTTGTTCCGGTACAAAAAGCTATAACGAGCATCTTAAGCCTTGAAATCTCGGCGCCCGCAACCAATTTTGTTCCGGTATCAATAATTAGGTTCTTTTGCCAATAAATTATTGTCAGTTTCTTTTGATTAATCACTCAAATCATTTCCTTAACTATTGGGTTATTTTATAAATAATTCTTGTCTGTTATCGTTTAAGTTTAAATAATTAATCACTCGAATCATTTTTTAATGATTGCCTTATCTTATCTAACAACAGAAAAAGTGCAGGAAGCATTAAACTATTTTGAACTTGTCATTTCTCCGCCAATATTAAGAATTCCTTTCTAATCAAGAGTTAATATTATTTAAAGGAATTTTTGAATTTTTGAATAATAATTTAACTGCATCTGGGCACGTTTGTCAGGTATTATTATGCTCTGCAATCTGCACATTCCTCTGTTTCTTTCTCTGCATTATTGTGCTTTTTCTGGTTTCCCATCATTTATAGTGTACTTCTATTTGCTTCTACTCACCTCACACAGGCACATTATAGGTAAAAGAGGTCCCGGACAAATTAAATACCCAGAAATTGAAACTAAAAATGTTCGTGAAAATTCAGATTCCAAAAAAGACGTTGTGACAATTTTCAATTTCTTTATAAAGTTGTCTGAGTGCTAGGTGGACCTCACCAGATATAATACTGTAAAGTCGAATTTACGAATTCTTTTAATAGTGACACGTGTCAGCTGACCCAGTATTACACGTGTTACAGATATCAATTTCTTGAAGCTAAGAGTGCCAATGCGTAATTATTTAATGTAAAGAATTAGCTATTGTGATTAAGCTTTGGCTGCCGTATTTGGCAATGAGATTATCTTTTAATTATCTAATTCTGACTTTCGCAAACCATTAGATTGAAGCAAATTCATCATTGTTAATTATACCAAAGGTCCCAAATCAAATGAACGTGGTGGAATGTGCATATATTAAACACTAGTAGGCTGTAGGCGTACGTAAAGTCAAGTGGAAAATTTATGGCCTTATTGTGTTGTAGGGACATTATTATTTCAATTGGTCATCGCATTTTCCCAGAAAATCTGTCATTCAGAATCAGAGATATTCTTTCTATCAGCTTGTAGTGTGCATTGATCTCTTGACTTTATTCCTTTTATATATTAATTCTTCAACCAATTATCAATCTTTACCTGTTTCCGGCAATAATCAATCCAGCTGAACTGAACTTCCAAAATTCACTCTTAATAATGACAGATATATTTAAACATATTAATTTGAGCATCTAATCGCCAAATCCTTGAAAGGTTTTAGGCAATTAGCTGAAAAGTTACACTCGGAGAGTATCAATAGTAAAGTTACATAATTAATTTGAGAAGACAACCAACTAATACTATCAATTAGCAATAGAAGCATGCAAAGGTGTGCTTCATCAGCATCATATGATGGTTTGTGGGGCAATCATGCACATGTTTTCTTCAACATTAATTGGCCACATCTCAGTCTCGTCATCGTGCCTGTTGCTGTGGACCAATTATATATGTCACGTGACCTATATAAATTTTTGAATATGATGATAGTTATTATATTTTTTTGGACCACAATCACCTATATGTACCAGCATCTAAAAACACCAACCTAATTGTTGAAAATTTCATGAACATGACCTGCTGATCAGTTGATGCAGCAATAAATGTTTTATATTTCGTTACTATTAATTACCACTATGCATGTTGCATTAACTTGTAAATTGAGGTTTCTCGGATTAAATATAGATATCGAATTGCTTTAGTGTCTAGGGACATTAACTCTAAGTAACAAGACAGTAAAACTATAAGAACTATGATAACTTGATTCATTTTGGTCCCACGTTCCAGTCTCAATTCAATCAATGATGTAGGTAGGGCCACGCGGCACGCGGTATCGATCGGCAGAGTCCACCAACTCGATGGGACAAAGAGGAAACGTTAAACTCAGCATATAGCTAAACATTCAAAAATTCTTCTATAATTAAAGGGGCAGACCCACTTAACTCAAATAAAATCACGTCATCACTGGTTTATATGTACTAAACAAGTTAGAAGCGGAGGTCATCACTCAAATATTCGAGCCTCCAAGGCCTAATTGCACTCCTTGCTTTATTGGGGAGTGCTTTCCTCTTCCTTTTAATTTCTAGCTATTAATTGTGTATTCATCAAGTTAATTAGAGTTCAATATCTTCTCCAAGATGGAGCACTGCTGCTTGGGTGAGGAATTGGGTGGAGGCGTGGTGGCAGTGGCACCAAGGTACGCTGTGAAGAGAGGTAGCATATTTCCAGCAAAGAGAAGGTTAGTGAAGAAGATGGTGTTTGATAAAATTGTCCAATCTATTTCTTCTCTTCTCCATTCTTTCTGCCCTTCTCCTACTGTTGTACAAGAGCCATCCAAGAAGAACATTTGCTTGGAAGTGAAAAACTAAAGTGGGTACCTTACGCTCACCTTCCAAGCTTCCATTCCATCTCAGCAGAGCCCATCAATTTGATTTCTACCGTAAATATTATGTCCACGTCATTTATACTTGATTTAATTTCACTTCAACTTTCATTTCATGACTTTGCTGTAAATCATCTTTCTTAATTGGTGTTGTTATTCTAGGATTGGAAAGAGAGTGTGACTGGTACATAGAATGTATCCTTTTATATTGTAATTATATCTACTATCTTTGTTTATCTGTTCGTTTAGCCATGATGTAAAGTTCAATACTTTCCTTCTCTAATTCAATGGAATTACAATAATATATAATATACTTTTCTTCTTTATTTGAAGAAATTGTTAATGGTAATGGCCCCAGGCAAATAGTGGTCCAACATGATTGAGCAAAGGAGATAGTGTTAGTTTTTTTGTATTCAGAGTGTGTCCGTTCATAGAAAGAATATGATGATTAATATTTAAATAAATATAAATCATATCACGTCATCATTTAGAAGTTAATTATAATATTTAAAGTAATGAAGGCTTGGCCTTCTATCTTATCTTCGCTTTATTGGCAGTTGAATTTTGCAACGATTAATAACCAAGTACGATTATTCCTAAGCACGGCCATTTAATTATGCCATATATATTCTCAAAATCGGAAACGCAAATTTGGACCTGCACGTCAATGAAGTTTTCGATGAAATTAGAAGGTAGCTAGCTATGCTATAGCCAAATATGAAACGCGTATACTTTCTAGCTGGTTACGATGATGACCGCCAGTCGTTATCAAAAGAGATAGTTTTAGCGTAAGTTTTTCGTCCCCACTAAATTAAAAATATAGCAGGAAGTTAGAGAGAGAGAGAGAGAGAGAGAGCAGCCTGGGACAAGGAGGTTCAGCAAAGAAGAAGAAGAGAGTAAAGAGGTCTCCAATGTCTTGGCATGTCGGCTCCTTCTAATTAACGTGACAAAACGCAAGACCTAGCTAGTCCACAGCTTCGGCCCCAGTTCTCCAACGGCAACATGTCGCATGGATACTAACAAAAACAGATATTAAGTTCTAGGAAACAGATAGCCACCGCATATGCATATATATATAGAAAGCTTTCCTCATTGACCAAAATGATCAGAGCGGAGGGTGCGGAGTCAAGTATGTGTGTGTGTGTGTGTGTGTACATATATATTCAAGATTTTATATTTCTGAAATTCCCAATCATTTTCATCCATACAAGAAAAACTTATCATGCTCTTTGTCAAACAAACATGATTTTCCTTTCACTGACATTAATTTCTTATATAATTTTATGATCATCACATCTCATCCTAATCAAATTCAGATAATTTCCAACCCAAGTGATGATGCCTTTTGCGTAGGATAACATTCTATTAAATTAGTAATAATATCAATGACTTGTTTGTTAACGTTTTATTTAATTTTTTTTTTTAAAAAAAAAGCTGGACCAAACCACAGTTATCAAAGAGACTTGGTGCGAATATTAAAGAGGTTGCCGACATGAGCTACTACTAAAAGTCTTACCTCAATCCCACTAAGCTCTTAACCATCGCGCTCGCGCCATGTGTCCTAAAATCAACATCTTAAGACTTCTCTGCCTCCTGGCTGAGGCATGTCTTTCCTACCCTTCATCGGTTGACTTGTTACTGTACAAGCTAAAAAGAAACATGAATCTAAGCCGTTAGCGTTCGTAATCAAATGCAGATGCTTCGACGGCTCAGATAAATTTGGGAGAATAAAGATAAAGTACTGGGGCTCCTCCTTGCAGGTTAACATTTCACATTCGGTGAAATTTATTGTAATCTGCCACCGCAACTGATGCTGTAACTGTCAATAACACACCATCTGGGCCGGAACATTACAAGAATCTGGGCCCTTGAAATCTGGGCGCCCACTTGGCAATTTCTTCGTTTAATTTATATGATTATAGTCACTCAAAATGCATTGATGGATTGGGTTATCTTAATTAAAGTTGTCCATTCTCTTTACATCATAATAATTATTTTTATCGACATGCTAATAAGATAATTATAATAACGGGAGATTTGTAAAAGAATAATATTACTCATACAAACTATTTATATAAACTCACACATACAAACTGATGTGGCATCCTTATATGATCGCCACATCACCCATGTTAATTAATGTCATTTATTATTAATATATATTTATCAAATCACTGTATATATTTATCAAATCACTGTATTTATTTATCAAATCACATTATGCCACGTCAGTTTGTATGGATGAGTTTGTATAAGTAGTTTGTAAGAGTAGCATTATTCTTCGCAAAAATAGTGGAGTCTTAAGAGATGTTTTAAAAAATAACCATTTTTTTGGAACTTAACCACCATATTAACCCAAATGTACTAACGGACGTGTTAACATGTTCAACCCGTTAACTCATTATGCGTTAATATATTCAACCCAGCAACCCTTAATCCCTAACTAGTTGACAATTATTTTTTTTAAGGTGTCTTTATCTATTCTTAAAATTAACTATGTAATCAAATAAAATATTAAATTTGTTGATTTTTAAAACAACCCCTAAAAAATTTGGTTATTTCTCCTAATTTATGTATAAGTATCTCTATTCGCTTATGGTTCTTACCAAATTAATCAATATCTTCGCTTAGAATTTTTCTAATGAAAATTTACTATTTATGAATATTGAGATGAATAAAGCAACATAATTTTAGTCAAATATTCGAGATGCTATGCAAGTCTTTTTCTTAGAAAAACAATTTTAGCGGTCTTTGTGTGTGAACTCAAAATTGAATTGAATTGACGTGAAAATTAAGTTCAAGGAAGAAAAGTAAAGAAGTATAAGAAGACGAGGGATGACTAATAGTCAAGCACGTGAGAAAGAAAATTGTGCCCAGCAGCCATCATCATCACCCTCCATAGAAATAGCTAGATTTGTGATAGCAACATCATCATTAATTGCCTCAACAGTCTCATTTCATGGTTGGCCAGTGTTCTATTTCTACCATCACATCTCAACCACGTTATAGTAGAGCTTGGTGATGACTGATGAAGAAGGTAAGGCAGGGACTGGACTACTATATAATATATAGTTGTGAAGATATAGCTTTAACATGAGGAACGCCCACTTAGCTAGCTAAAAGGCCAATAGTGTTGTTTGTCAACATGAACCTTGGTGAGTTATGACAAGAAATTGAGTGATATGGGCACCATATATGAATATAATAGGGCTCTCCATTTTGGCAATACTCGAGACTTTGAAAATATAGCAGTATATGCGTATATATTAAAGAATAATTATGTATTAATATGACAACGTGGAAAAACATGAACTTATGAACAAGTATCTAAGCTTAATATTCTTGTTCACATTATTGGAAGAGACATTTGAATCAAATTTCCAAGTTCCCAATTCCAATATTTGATTAACTCATAAGCACAAGTTCCCAGAAAAAAAGAAGGAAAAAAAAAAGTCTTTCTAGGAATAAGACCCACTTGCTCAACTATGTACAATCATGAAATTAAATGAGCTGGAAGAAGAAGTTATCGTAAAGACATATCATATTGTGAAGTCTGTGGCTCAACTTGTGTAGTACAAGCAGAGAAGTGGCGCATGCGCATAGATAGATTTGCGCCAGAGTGTCAAATCTGCATCAGACGCAATGTCATACATGCGAAGACAGCAACTCGGCATTGTCGCATGAAGAGCTATGCGCAGGAGCGCGTATACTACTGCGCAGGAGCTTGGGTCCTAAGTCTACGATGTGTATGAAGGCCGAAAGTTCACGTCGGAGCCTGAGTTATACGGCGTAGGACCGCAGGACTGTTTCCTAGTCAAAATAGGATTTCTTGTTACCCAAGTAATTGGCCTGTAAGCCTTGGACTATAAACAAGGGACGTGTTTTTCAGTGTAAAATAGTTCTGAGAGAGCAGCAAAGAGAGTTAGGGTTTAAAGAGATTGGAAGTTTCTTGGAGAGAAAGAAACTGAATTTCTTCTAGTTGTTCCTTAGAAACACTCTTGTATCTCTTTGTTTTTCATCATAGTAACTTGATCATCACTAGCAATTGGACGTAGGATCACATATTGTGATATGAACCAGTATAAATCCTTGTGTTCTTATGTTTTCTTTGTTTTTACTTTACTTAGGTGTATTTTATATCTCCTAGATTAATTTCGCGATGAGTGTGTGTGCCGCTCTTCTCCATAATAAATTGGTATCAGAGCATGGTTATGGCTATTTGGGGAAATGAAAGGTGTTCGAAGAAATTTCTATGATGGTTGCATCAACTAGCAAGTGTGAGATTGAGAAGTTTGATGGCACAGTGACTTTGCTATTTGGAGGATGAAGATGTTGGCTTTGTTAGGCAACTTGGGATTAGACGAAGCACTTTAGGGCGAAAGCAAGATGCTGGAAAGCTATAGCGCTGAAAAGAGGAGAGATATCATATAGAAGGCCTACAACACGTTAATTCTCTGTTTGAGCGACAAGGTGTTGAGGCAAGTTTCTCAGATGAAAAATATGGTTGAGGTATGGTTAAAGCTTGAAAGCCTTTACATGACTAAAAAGCTACCAAGTAGGTTGTATTTAAAGGCAAAATTCTTTACTTTCAAAATGGCTGAGGATAAGAACTTGCAAAACCATATTAATGAATTTAACAAACTATGTTTAGAGTCAGAAAATATACAAATAGAATATGATGATGAGGATAAAGCTTTGGTGCTGTTACATTCTCTTCCGAAGTCATATGAGACATTTGTAGATATTTTAAAGCGTGGGAGAGAGACATTGTCACTTGATGACGTGATTGGTGCATTGAATTCTAAAGATTTCCAAAGGAAGAATGAGTTAGGTGAACACTTGAGTGAAGGGCTGCATGTTAGAGGTAGGAGTGATAAGCGAGACTTTAAGGGAAAGTCACACTTAAGGTCTAAGTTAAGGGGTAAGAAAGTGATAATATGCTATCATTTGTCATGGGGAATGGCATATTAGAAGGCTTTGTCCTAAGAGAAAGAAGAATGAGAAAGGTTCTATGAAAAGATTAATGGTGGAAGTGTTCTACTAGGAGACGACGAAGCTTGTGGAGAGATAGGCATCGGTACAGTTAGGATTAGAACTTACGGAGGTGTTGAAAAAGTTTTAAATACTGTGAGGCACATTCCTAAATTAAAAAGAAATTTGATTTCACTCAATTTGCTTGATTCCAGTGATTGTAATTTCAAAGTGGAGAGTGGCACCTTGAAAGTTACTAGAGGTTGTCTAGCTGTAATGAAAGGTATGAGAGAAAAATGCCTCTATATTCTCCAGGGTAGTACCATGATTGGAAAAGCAAAGATGGTTTCAAAATTAGACGATAAGGCCTATTTGTGTCGTAAAAAGCTTGACCATATAAGTGAAAAAAGGCTTCAAGAAGTGCAGAAACAAGACTTGTTGCGTGGAGATAATTTGGAGAAAACAAAATTTAGTGAGCATTACGGTTTTGGCAAAGCAAAAAGAGTTAAATTCTCTTCTCCAACTTGTACTACTAGTAAGACTCTAAGCTATATCCATGCCAACTTATAGGGTCCATCTAAGTATGTAACTTTAGGTGGAGGTAGATACTTCATGTCTATTATTGATGACTACTCAAGGAAGGTGTGGGTATACATCTTGAAACACAAGGATGGGGCACTCCAAAAGTTCAAAGATTAAAAAAAAATTGTTGAAGTCCAAATGGAAAGAGAGTATCGAAAGATTAAAACCGATAATGGTTTGGAATTCTTGAATGAAGAGTTCAACCGATTTTATAATAATGAGAGAGTAGTGAGGCACAAGACGGTATCGAGGACATCGCAGCAAAATGGCTTGGCTAAAAGGATGAACAGAATGCTTCTCGAGAGGGTTAGATGCATGTTGTTGAGCACTGGAATGCCCAAGAAAATTTAAGGAAAATTTGTTAACACAGCAGCATATTTAATCAATAGATGTCCATCATCTAAAATTGATTATAAGATACCCGAAGAAGTGTGAACAGATTCGTCTATGAGCTATAATCATTTGGAAGTATTTGGTCGTGTGGCTTATGCACATATCACAAAACAAGTTAGAGGCAAGGGCAAGGAAGTGCATGTTTGTTGGCTACCCATAAGGTGTAAAGGATACAGGGTTTGATGCCAAAATGTGAATATGTCGAAGTGTTTTACTTGTAAAAATATCACATTTAGAGAATCAGAGTGGTATTTTGAAGGCTGTAACACAATTATTCATTTAGAACTGAAGATACAGATATAGTTAAGATTAAGGTGGAGCCTAGAACTAGTAAAGCTGCAGATGGAGTTGAAGCTGAGGTGGAGCTCCATGATTCTAAAAATTCTCAAATGGAAGTGGCAGTTAAAGTGGAAAAACATGGTGGCATAGTAGAAGTCCTTGATGAGTCTGAGAATTTGAAAATCATCAGCTAGCAAGAGAATTTTGCTAGGAGAGTTGAAGTTACACCTACGAGATATGGTTTCGCTGATCTTATAACTTCTTTATTGTCAATGTCAGAGGAGGTTGATGATAGTGAGTTTAAAAGTTAAGAGGAAGCTATGTGCAGTAAAGATACACTGTTAAAGCAGTGTAGAATGAATTATTTGTTCAAAAATGGAGTAAGAAACCTTCTGTTGTTAGATGTTGTTGATATGCTATTTAAGCCAAACAATATAACAGAAGTTAAAAAATTGAAATCTCAGCTAGATAAGGAATTTGAGATGAAAGACTTTGAAAGTGTTAGGAAGTGTTTTGTGATGAAAATCAGTAGAGGCAGAGATAAAAACCGATTATCATTGTCTCATGATGATTGTATTTGAAAACACTTGTAAATTTTAACATGGATGAAGGAAAAAAATGTTTAAACTTCTTTGGTTATACATTCAAAGCTTTTATCATTCTATCTCCTGTATTTATAAAAGACAAGGAGGAGATGATTTGAATTCTTTATGTAAGGGTTGTTAGAGGTTTGATGTACTCCATGGTTTGCAGGCCTTTATTGGCATTTGTAGAAAGTTTGGTGTGCTGGTTTATAGCATATCCAGAAAGAGTTCATTGGAAATTGTCAAATGTCATAGATACCTCAAAGGTTTATAATCAAGTAAGGAAGACAATGCTATAACTAAAGTTCTTACAGAAGCATTGTGGCTGCAAAACTTAGAGGTGATATAAGTTCCAAATATGTCGACGTCAAGCTACATCTCATCAATGGTATTATTGATGGAGTTAATTGGTCAATAGTTGAAGTTCATATTGACATGAATTCAACTGGTTTGGTCTCCAAATTGGTTGCATGTATCAAGTTCAGTTCTTATTTTTGATTTGATACATGTGATGTTTGGAACAATATAGCTTAAAGATAAACATGGTTGGAATCTACTATAGTGGTTTATAGTATGGAAACACAAGCTTGATCCAAGTAGAGATTTGTGAAGTCTGTGGCTCAACTTGTGTAGTGCATTGAGACAAGTGCGCAGGGACGTAGATTGAGTTACGTCGGAGCGCCAAATCCGCATCAGATGCAGTGTCATACATGCGAAGATAGCAACTTGGCGCTGTCACTCGAAGAACTGTGCGTAGGAGCGCAGGATTGTTGCAAGAGCCTTAGTCCTGAGTCTACAATGCGTATGAAGGCTGAAAGTTCGCATTGGAGCGCGAGTACTATGGCATAGGAGCGCAAGATTGTTTCCTAGTCAAAATAGGATTTATTTTTATGCAAGTAATTGGCCTGTAAGCCTTGAACTATAAATAAGGGACATATTTTTTAGTGTAAAATAGTTTTAAGAGAGCAGCAAAAGAGAGAAAAGAAAGAAAGTTAAGGTTTAGAAAGATTGGAAGTTTTTTGGAGAGAAAGAGAAACTGAATTTCTTCTAATTGCCCCTTGAAAACACTCTTGTATCTCTTTGTTTTTCATCATAGTGGATTGATCATCACTAGCTACTGGATGTAGGATCGCATGTTGTGATCTGAACTAGTATAAATCCTTGTGTTCTTGTTTTTTTTTCCTTTTACTTTGCTTAGGTGTGTGCTTAATCTCCTAGATTAATTCCACGATAAACTACTTGTGAGTGTGTGTGTACCGCTCTTCTTCATAACAGAGATTGATTTGTTTACATTTGTCCAACCGTTTCTAGTCGATCTTTTCTAAGAGAAGTAGTTGCATACTTTTATTAATTGTTCATTGCCTTTAGAGAATATTACCAATATCATGATATATGTAAATTAACTAAAGCTCATTTTCTTGTCATAGATTTAAAAAGGAAGGCTTTGCTAGTAAAATTTTTCTATCCTCTTTTAAGAATATGATCCCTTGGCTCACCATGATTGAGTTATCAAATAATTGTATTTCTTATTTATATTAATATAAATATGATAATACTAAAATGTTACCAGTACTTTGTCGGTTTTGATTAGTAAATGTTTGAACATATTTTTAATGAGTAAACATTAACATTGGCATGAATATGTAGCATGTCAAATCGCAATCAAAATTGAGAAAAAGCATGACACTCATTTCAGCCTTGATCATTTGATTTGATTAATCAGAACAACAGTAGTTGAGAAAGATCCATCAAAGAATGCGATAACATAAAATACTATGAATCTTGGTCCGGGATAAATTTAGTACAATAAGGGTATGTTTGATAGGGTGTATAGGATAGCATAAAACTAAGGATTGTATAATTTTAACTTATTCTCGTGTTTGGTATGTCAACTGGTAAAGGAATGGAAAATTTTCGCGTATCTCGCTCTTCACTCTCGTTCTGTGTCTTACTGCCTCTCAAAGAATCACCATCTCTGGAAACAACTTCTTCCTAGCAAAACAAGAGTTGGTAAAGGACTCCCAGTTGCTACGTTTGACCTATGGCCTTCATTGATTCTTGTTCTGCTTGAAGCAACTTCATTGTGTTTGGAAGAAAGAAAGAAACCCGCATAGAAAGAAAGAAGTTTTGGCCTAAGAAACGTTGGATCTCTACCCTTCAAGCTTGTTAATAGTGAGATCTGGAGGTGGGTTTGGAGTTTACAATTTTTTTTCCTTGCTGATGAGATTTGCTCTCTATTACTGTGACATGGGTTTGCAGTTCACTTCTTTAATTCGAATTTGGAATTGTACAATGTGTTACTGATTTTGTTTTGAGCATTTTAACGGAAAGTTTTCATTTTATGCACTACAAGAATTTTTCAAATATTTGACATAATATATTTTTTAGGGTATTTGAACAAAACCGTAAAATATGATATCCCAAAAAAAGTCAACCCGATTTTTTAAGATATTTGACACTATTGACTTTTATCTAATTTACATCTTTGCCACTACATATATATAAGCAATTAGCCCCTCTCAATCATTCTATTTCAGTTTCCCTCTCTAATTTTGCCCTAGAAAACTTTTTCCCTCTCTTTCACTCTTTCACTTGCTCACACCACCGATATATTCACTCTGCCGCTTCCTCACATCATTACTTGCTTTTTACTTTCATCATTTTTTGGCAGCCAACACACACTCACTCGGTTTCACTTTCACTTTCATCCATTTCACTCACTTAGGCTTAGATGAAAATCAATCTAAACTAAACAATTGATTTAAAGTCAATCTTCTTCAAAATCATTCTTGTGTCTATGCCAAATAGATAATATTTTGATCCTTGTTCAAAGCAACAAAGAGAGCTTTTTGTGTTTTCAATTTTACAAATCTGCACTTATTTGAGGTGCTTCTCTCTCTCTCTACTTCGACTGGAGATTTGACAATTTTCTATTTGGGGATGAGAGGTGGTTAAGTTAAAGATTGGATCCGATTGAAACGAAGCTGTCAATCACTTGACCAACATCGTAGATCTATCCCTTGCAGACATCGCCCCTGTATCACCATCCCCCTTGGCTTCTCAAGGTTAGACTTTGCTTTCTTAGTGTTTCTGATTTTCATTTTCTTTTGAAGAAGGCCATGAAGGAGGGAAGAGAAGGATCACCCAAGCTTATTGTCTGAGCTAGATCTGAATGAGTATAAATATTGGAGGTATAAACATTGGAGGTTTTGTTAAGTAAATTAATAATTGAACTAACGCTTCTGTGCATATATGTTTCTTATTAATTTGTTCTATGCTAGGAACTCCACACCACCCACTTCTGTGATCATCTTTCTCTAATTCTAATTTCTTCTCTTATCTTCAGATAGATCCCACTTCTGGTCATTTCTAATTTGAATAATCTTGCATCCTCCTTTTTTTTTAGTTGTCCATATTTTCCACTTTAGTTTTTCCTGTTTAAGGTTACCTGTGAAATTCCGATTAGACGTATTAATGAAGGGTTTTTTTTTCACAAGCTAATTAATTTTTCTCACAAGAAAGCCACATGGACTTGCTTAATTTATTGGTTGTTTGACTGGCAATACAATATGATTATTTGGATGAATTTTTTCTTCGATTGGATTTTGTTTTGAAAATGTTGGGGTATGCAGAGTCCACCTATTTTTCTTGATATGAATGGTCTTTTATTTTATTTTGTTTTCTTGTTTAATTACTGACAAACAATCTGTCAATTTGCTCCACGAGTCATTTTCATCTAATTTGTACGTTTTTTCTTTCCGTCAATTTACTTTATGAGTCATTTTCAACTAATCTAGAAGTTTTTCTTTCTTTTTACTGTGTCCTTAATAATTATATAATTGAAAATTTTAAAGTATGTATATTCAAGCTTTAGTTTTATTTCTTTATTTCCATTTCTATTTCTTATCTTTTTTTGTTTTTGTTTAAATCAATGTGAACTTGGATTGGTCCGTACAAGGAACTAATTTTTTGTTTAGCAAACCCCAGAGATGCTTTCCTTGTTCCTTCACCTTATCATCCAGTGTAAAAAGCCATATCTCTTTTTTTCATTTTTTCTATTTTTGTATTGAATGTTTTACGAATTTTAGCGGCCTAGGTGAATTTTTTGTTGTGGAGGCCTCTTGAAGTCATGGTCATACCCTCATGGATTTGAATTATTAAACAGCGACGTGTTCTTATTACAAATGGTCAACTGTGTTTTCTTGGAGATTGAGGTCAATATGCAGTATTTAGAAAATAAATAGGATCCTAGTAGTATCATTTAGTAATGACATTTAAAGAAACTCTTGGCTTTGATTCAATTAATTAGATCAACTTCATGTGCTTATTGTGCGTTTATAATAGAATAATAGTTTCAAGAATCCATAGTGGACACAATAAGAAGCCAATATTAATTCATAATTAATTTAAATAGTACTTAATTAATTTCTTGACCATTAATTGGCATTGACCTAAGAATTAACTATGAGGACTAATGTGAAGTAGACCTTTCCTTTAATTTGAGATTATGTATGAGATATTGTACTAAGATCTAATTTTTCGCAAATATTATTAATTTTATTTTTTTTAGTAGGAATAGCTTAAACAAGTCTTGCATCCAAGGTGCTTGTCGAAATGCCGATGTGAATTTTTGTTAAGTGAATGAGGGCCACTAATTATGTCATCAATCGTGAACGGGAATAGTAGGTCGTTAAGTTATGCTAAGCTTCTTCCATTTTTTTTTTAATTTTTGTTTTATGTGTAATTATTTGTAGAAACTACTTGCGTTGCTATATGTGATGAGAACTAGGCTTTATTTGTCTTATACTAATTGGCTGGACTAACCTCTTTTGATCTTGGCTTTATCTGCCTTAGAGTCCATCTAAGTTCTAACCTATGATGAACTTTTGGGATCCAATTTAGATTTAATTTAGAATCTACAACTTTTCCTGTTTGGTCCACCATAATATATATACTTCTCAATCACTTTTTTAAAGCTTATTAGACAGTTTATTAAAGCATTTCAATATGTATTAGGCATAAGCTATATTAAAACAGGGCCATTCCACCATTTAATTTGTATTATTCTTAATTCTGCAATAATTTATTTAACCTATAAAATGATAAATACTAATTAATTAAAGTAAATAAATAAGATATAAAGGTACACATACACACCACGCTAGCTCGACAATTATATGAAGACATAAAAAATTTGCAAGTTTTAATATTTTATATTGTATACATATAGCATATTTATACATATAGAACATTATATAAGTATTAATGTTTGCCTTAATATACCATAATATAAGTTTCACTAGTATTGGAAGTAAATAATTTTAATTGAAAGTAATAAAAATTTCCACATTGTATATTTAATGCCATCCGAAACTTACTTTTTGTTATCAAGATAGCTTGAATCTAATATGATATAAAGCCTTTTATGTTTACTGCTCTTATGAAAGAACTTTGTCATTAAGTAAATTGCTTTAAACTTTTAAATCTGTAGTAGTTTAACTTGCATGAGCCCATAAGAATCATAGTCTTCTCTTGTTATTTGCATATATATTAACTTTTGACTTTAATAGAAAATTTATGGACACAAGGATGTTTTTGGCTCGTGCTAATTAGCCATGTGTGTATAACAGAGCATTGTTAACTCCATGACACAAGGCAAGCCCACATGCATGGCTATGTTTGTGTTGAAGCAAACATGGGGGATGTGTATCTCTGTGGCTTTCTTTAGAATTTAATATTAGTAATTGCTAAGAAAATGGGAAAAAAAAGAGCAAAAGATAGAGAAGGCCTACCAAACGAAATAATAATTGGAGAGTTTGGATTTGGGAAAAAGTCTTCTTGTTATTCCTTATTTTCCATTTTGCTTTCAGTGTTTCATGTTTTAATTCTGCTTCTAATTTGAATTCTAGTGAGACTATGAGAGTGATTTATCTATAATTTAAGAATTTAAATTTTTGTTTTTTGAATGAATTTATATTGCATTTAGAACTTTCTTTTTTTTTTCAGAAGATGGAAACTCATCAAATTGGATTGGATTTTGAATTGAATGCATATATATACTGTAAGTCAATTTCATTTCTTCTTGCATTGATAAGTGGGAAGAATGCTGGATAGAAAAATTAACATTGAAGCCGCAATTAACATTTGTAAATGCAGTGCATGTATGCAAATAGAAAACGAATTGCAATATGTTTATATCAACAACAAATTATATGGTGGAGATGAATTGTGAAATTTATTAATTATGGGCTTCTGTTATATATTATTGTTGTTATCATTATTTTGCATTCCACTTATAGTTTGCATGATAGCAATAATTTAAATCTCTTTCTAGACATGTAAAGTGAGGTTTAAGAATACTGTATGCTTTTTCTTTTTAATTTTGTCAATATCAGCAGGAATTTGTTTGAATCTTTATTTCTTTATCATTAATGTTAACTAACATCCTCTGCCTTGCTTTCTATTAATATTAAGTTGTTAGTTTTTGCCTTCCTTAGCCGTACTCCCACTAAGAAATTATATATTGAGGAAATAGCTTCAAAATGACAACAGGTTATATCCTTAATATTATAAAATTTAACAAGAGACTATTATGATAAGTGCACCTCATTATTTACATTTATCTCAAATAACGATCTAATTAATGTTTTTGTAGTACTTTTTTAAAAATGCAGTATCATAATTAAATTGGTAGATAGCTAACATAGGTAAAGTTTTAAGAGTCCTAGTTAGATGTTGTAAATAACAGTATTTCATTTTGCTCACATAACTTCAATTAATCATAAAATGAAGTAAAAAGTGTAATAAATGTAGTCATCTTTTTGTAATGTTATATAAATGCAACATTTATATCGAAGGCAATAAAAGTATTTGACGTTTGTTCGAAAGATAAGTTAATAGGTGCTTTTGTTTTCAAAAGATCAAATGATTATATATATATATATATATATATATATAGGTGCAGATGCCTAGTTTAGAAGTTATAACATATACATATTTACGTGTAAACGCCTCGTTTATTTGATAAGATATGATTACATTTAAATGCATAGTTTAATTACTTTAGTGGTTGTTTTTGAATTGTATACTGTTTGCCTTCATTTACTCACTGTTTTTGACTGATTCTTCAATGATAAGATGTTGTTGAGTTGTTAACTAGTTTGTTTATCTTATCTTGTTGGCCTGTAAGTTACACATGTAATTTATCTTATTGAATTCATTCAAAACAAAAACTAGTTGAAATGACATTTAGAAAAATGGTAGAGACTTCCATAAACCTATTATAGGTTTTGTCCTTGCATTTAAAGTCAGCTTTATAGAGTAAGATAACTTTCCACACGAAATCCATTGTAGTCACATTACTTCACTTAACATTCTATATGAAATATCCCATTCTAGTCACATTGAACTATTTCTTGTTTCACATAAAATTATTGTTGGACTTGTATCAAACTAGCTTCATTGACTGTTGAAGTGATCAACTGCATCATCAAGTGCTAGAGAATCAACATTAGTAAATTAGCATCACCAGTTATTTTTCTTTTTTAAGTCATTGCTTAGAATGCTCAATTATATTTGAAATTTCAGTATCACTAAATATGAATATATATTTTATGATTCTGTAGATCTTTGTTTGAGCATTGAGATCTTCTTAAGCACTCTAAATGAAGTAATTATGCAAACACATGCTTACAATGATGAAACTGATAAGGTAATTAGGAATCAGCATCGCTCAATTTATGCTTTATGTATCATTTGCCTCAATTTAATCTTAAAAGCATGAAATTGACTAATATGTTATGAGATTTATTTGCCATAGGATGCAACTGAATCAAGCCCCAAAAAAGAAAGAAAGCAAGTCAGGAGCTGAAAGCACTACAAAGGGATGAAGAACAAGGTAGGAGGCAAATCCCAAAATCTGATGCAGTGGTGATGCTTGAAGGATTAGTGAGCATTGGGGTGGACAAAGATAAAGATATTGAAGTTAAGTTTGAGGTGGGATTATTTGGGTACAATGTTGCAACCTATTTGTCTCATGATGACATGAGGTGCATCGTTGACTATAAAGAGCTATCGTAAAACTGTATCTCAATTTACATGTGGTTTGAATACATATCACCTGAGTTTTATGCCATTGTTGACTAAGTTGATCATTTGATTTTAACTATTAGACGTATTGAAAATAATTAGATTTAACGCAAATCTAATTTTCTTGTTTTTATTTTTTGTTCTATTTTCATCATTATGCCCACATGCTATATTGTTGTTGATTTTTTTGTTTTGTCACATGTTGATATCACACTTTGAGGGCTTAACCTTGCACTTGTATGATTTTTTGGTACTCATTTGATTGTGAGATGTTTATACTGTGAAAAGTGGAAGCCTGCTATTTCTTGCTTTGTTAACTGGAAAGGTTGTGCAACATAACTTAAAGGCAATAAAGGTTTTATTTGTAGAATATTATGCATTGGTAAAACATTGATAGAAATGTTATCAACTTCAATACAGGTTTAAGTTTTCTTGTATTATAATTATTAGTCTAGGAAATATGTCCTTTATATTTATAATTATTTGTCTATCAACATAGATGCAAACTTTGAAGGTTGTTACTTTCGTACCATTAACAACATGTACTTAATTCTGATCAGTTTCTAGTTGCACTTTGAAAGTTCCTTTAGTTAACTAATTGATTTGCTTTTGTGATAACTGATTGGCAGGAGTTCATTGAGTGTATTTTTTATCATAGTCATCTGTATGAGACATTGGAAGGGGGAAAAGCCACACAACGGTTTGGTTTTATCAACTCATCAATAGTCCTGCCAAGCAATCTTCAAGATGCTGATTTGTGTGCTAAAATGTCTGAATCAATTGCAAAAAAGCTAAAAAGTTTTGAAGATAGGAAGTTTGTTTTTCTTCCTTACAACCCAAGGTATATTATGATTCTTAACATATATGTTAATTTAATTAATAGAATTTGATTAATTGCTTTTAGTATTTTGTATTATTACTCACTAATTTCTAAGTTGGTGGCAGCTACCATTGGATTGTGATGGTGTTTGACATGGCAGCCTTTAAAATATATTATCTTGATTCAATGAGGAGAGCAATTGGCGAAGATGTTAAAGAAGTTATAACGTGGTATTTGAATGACATTCTTAATGTAAAACAATTCAATTTTTGGAAGTTTATGAGTATTAATGTTAATTATATGTGTTTATAGGGAGTTTATGCCTTGGCAATAATCTGCTGGAAATAAAAAGAAGAAAAAAATTACTGGACTTCAGTGAAGGTATAATTTCAATGACTTTGATACATTCAGATGACATTTCAACAAGGTCTAAACACAATTATCAGTCAATAACAATTTATTTATGCATGTATAGGGCCCAAGATAGGTTGGAAACTTTGATTGTGGGTATTACGTTCTTAGATATATGAAAGAAATCATGTTAGACCCTAGGATCCTTTGTGAGGAGGTGAGTTGGTGTTAATTCTATTTATTTTGTCAAGTTTGGATATTGGTAGAGAAGTAATCGTGCCTGGTTATGTTACAATCCAACAAGAAAGATAAATATAATGATAAAGAGATTAATGATATCAGATCTGAGTGGGCAAAGCATGTGACCCAGTTGATACTGTTGAAGCATGCCCAAGAAAAAGCTTGAAGATAAGGCTGAATGCAAGAAATAATTAACGTATACATAAGTTTTTAATATTTGTTAATTCTTTCTAATAGGTGTATTTCTAATGTTGCAACCTTGGCAATTGAAGAAGTTGTGTTGATTTATTTTGTTGAGATATACGGTGTATAGTTGCTAACTTATTTTTTGGATCGTATATCAATGGCTTATTGAAAAGATGATTTCAATAATGGTGATGGAGGTGGAATGCATTTTGCGGGTAACATCTTTGGGGTGTACAAATTTAGATAATAGATGCAATTGTTAAAATTTGGCAACATGCATGCAAGTGTAAAATGCCCATTGCTCATTTAAATACTTTGTGGATCACTTAACAGTGGAAGGATTTTTGAACTGATTAATTAGAGAAATCTATCTTGAAGTCTCATATATTGACTTTAATGATTTTTGTTTTGATAATCATCTTCAACATCGCATAATTTATGTTTTCACATGTTTTTGCTATGTTAGAATGCAACTATTCTAGAATGTTGTTTATATTGGTAATAAGCTATATTTTGGCATGTTTAGGTTATGTGAATGCAACTTTGCTGGAATATTGTTTATGTTTCTGCATGTCCATGAGTTTAAGGAACAATAGGCAGAGAATGAGTGCTTGTGTTAGGAAAGAAAGGGATAAGAGCTGTGGGGATATGATTGGGATTTTGTACACAATAAAATGGCAATTTTCAACTATTATTCAATTTTCTTATTGGTTTGTGGATTCAGCCTGTAGAGAAAATATTTCTAATCACTGGCATGCTTTTGTTTATTATTGTTTTCAAGTACTAGATTCCATATAAAGTACTCCCATTTTTTCTTATAATTCCACTTGCATTTGCTTAAGCTTTTGTTCTGTGTGCATGTATGGTTGTGCTCCTAAATATAAATTTTTATTAATACTTTAAAAAGTTAATAAAATTCTCCTATTTTCAAATATAAAAATATATCATCATAAACCTATTATATATATATATATATATATATATATGATACTTGACGGACTACGTAACCCCTCAAGTATCATATATATATTTTTTTCACCAATACCGTCATACTTGATGGTCACAAAACAATCAAATATTAATATCTATTATCACATACTTGATGGCTAAGCACAGACAAACATTTACATAAATTTGAAAAAATTCGATTATTACGTTCTTCATATTTGACAGTTATTATCAGATATTAATTATATTAATTTGAAAATTTTGACCGTTAGATTCACCATATTTAACGGTTAGTGTCAAATATTTCTTCAAAAAACTGTCAAATAATCCTAAAAAAATCAATTCTTGGGACTAAAAAACTTGACTCATATTCATAAGTCAAATATGTTATAGTAGATATTTGACTGTTTGACCAACTGTCAAATATCATCATATTTTACGGTGACATATGTGATATACACTAACCGTCAAATAATTATATTTGACGGCTAAAAGTAGTCAAATATTTGCGATTTTCTTGTAGCGATGGTGTTATTGTGCAAAGCAAGTAAAGTTTTGTGTTTAGTATCCTAGGGGATGGTTACATAAGACTGTACTGGATCCTTTTTTCTTGGGGAAGACTGTAGTAGAAGCGTTGAATGCACACAATTGGTTAGAGCACCCAGTTCTAAAATCTCAGCTACTAGGAAATAATGGTGAATGATCAGTGTATTTTATTACAAAATCATAAGATATTATGGGTGATTCTTGGATATTTTTGCTCCATTATATATGTAAACTAAGCCAAATTTGGTTATAAAAAATCAGTCCAAATTCGCAACATGATTTCTACATTGGATGTCAGTTTTTTTTTTCATGTTTTCTCCTTTCATTGATTGCAATTGATGGCATTATCATATACAAGTTTGATTTTTACTCCCAAAGTGATAATTAATCCCTTAACTAGATTTGTTTAGTTGTATTTTCTGCCTTTATATTTCTGTTCTTGGTTAAATCTCTTTTTAAAAGCTGCCTGGATAATGGTCAATCGATACTTGATGATCTAATTAACTATTAGCTTTGTATGGTAGTCTATCAGAGGATAGAAACTTTCAGCCATTAGCTTTTAGCAAGTAATTATCTAATGAGAAAAAGAAAATTGCCAACCAAAAACCTCTAAGCTAATAGCTTATGTCCCTGTACATTTCCTTTATCCAATGCTCCCAAAGGCATGATCACATGCACTTTAATTTCTATGGTTCCAGGCTCGATAATCTAGCATATTAATTTATGATTTAAGAGCTATGGCTTTTAATACCATTTGCTCTTACAATCAACCATTGATAGGTTTGTCCGAAATTAGAACAATTTATTGAATAATATATTAAAGTGTCTTGATAAATATTTATGTCTAGTCATCATGTCTTAAAAGATTTTTAAGTTTGTTAAAGCAATCATATACCGTATCTTGGAAAGAGAAAATGGCATAAAGTCATGACTATGTATGGTCAAACAACTGTCATCTTTTAAAGATAGATTAATTTTCCACCAAATACATTATTGTATTGTGCAAACCGAGTTCACCCTATAAGTCGTAGTTGACAATGCAACTTCAAAATTTGAATAAATTACAAATAAATCGTCAAAAACCACATTACGATATAAATAAACCATGAAGCTATAAGTGTATATATACATATTATACTTTTGTTCCTTGTATTGCTTTTTAAATTTTGGTGACTTTTTGCGGTTTTATATTTTTTTACATAGAATATATAGGTTAATTTATTTGGTAATATTTATCATTATTTTGTGCTCTTTCTTAGATATGGGTCAAAGAAAGACTCAATTTTACATGTTGTTGACAATGTGGCACTTGGAATTGATGTTATTATCCATGATGATAATATTGTCTATAATGGAGTCCATCCAAAGGCACCATGAAAGAAAAATGCTTCATAACCGATAATTTGTTAGCCATGAAACGCGATTAGTTTATATTGATAGCATAATAGGTGATGATAATGAAAGTATTAGTTAACTAAGAATGGATAGACGCATATTTGCTTTAGTATGTGAGTTACTTCAAACCATTGGCAGATTAAAGATAATTGGAATCGTCACTGTAAAAAAGCAAGTGTTTATGTTTTTACATACTCTTACTGATCATGTCAAAAACTGCACACTTTGTAATAGGTTTATAAGATCAGGGGAGACTATTAGTAGATACTTCAACTTAGTGTTACATGCAGTGTTACAATTAGAGAATTGCTTACTAAGGGCGCCAGATCCTGTGCCTAACTATTGCACTGATGGGAGATGGAACTGGTTCCAGGTATGCATATTCGTATTCAAAAGTTAGTACTGTTAATATTATTTTTCTATAGTATATGATATCTTATAAATTTCTCATATTACAGAATTGCTTAAGGGCATTAGATGGAAATTATATTAAGGTTCATGTACCTAAGAAAGATAAGCCAAGGTATCGTACAAGAAAATGAGAACTTGCTACTAACGTTTTAGGAGTATGTTCACTAGATATGAAGTTTATTTTTGTTATGCCTAGATGGGAAGGTTCAGAATCTGACTCTGGAGTCTTCGTGACGCGTCAAGTAAACCAACTGGATTAAGAGTACCAACTGGTAAGCTTTCATAAAAAATTTGAGATATCTTTGTTTCTACATATAATAAATATGTCCTAATTTGTTTGCTAATTTTCTATTTATTAGGTTACTATTATCTTGTTGATGCCAGGTCTACAAATGCTGAGCGGTTCCTTGCACCATATAAAGGCATAAGATATAACTTATTAGAATGGAGAGATGGTTGTGCACCTCAAAACAATGAGGAGTTTTATAATATGAAACATTCATCAGCAAGGAATGTCATTGAGCAATGTTTTGGGTTGCTTAAGATGCGATGGGCTATTCTATGAAGTCCATCTTTCTGTCCAATAAAAACACAATATCGTATAATCACTGCATGTGGCCTACTACACAATCTATTTAGGAGAGAGATGTCAATAGACCCATTGGAGCATGAAGAAATCGAGGAACCTCTTATTGAAACACAAGATGGTGATGGCATGACCCAAGTTGAACCTTTTGATCAGTAGGCAGCTTCGAGGACTCAATTGGCTGAGAGAATGTTTAATGAGTGGCAAGGAGACATAAGCCAGAGTTAGAATTTGCGAGTAGAGAGTTCTATGTTAGGATTTTAGGCTACTAAGATGATTATTGGATCCTTAATTTAGTTTATGCAATGTTACATTATGGATTATAATTACTTTCTTTGGTTCTACCTAGATGAATCCAATTACATTGTTGGTTGTGTTGTTATGAAATTGTTTGTCATACATTTACATGGCAATTATTTTTATTATTACTTTCTTTATTATGTGTAAATAATAATTTCTATATCTGTTACTTGTAACTTAATAACAATAAAATGTCTTTTTTAGGAACGGACGTTGGAGATTCTAGTCATGACATAGGGAGAAATAGTAAGAAAAAAGGATCAAGGTGCTTCTGGACCAAGGCTGAAGAAGAAGCACTCTTGAACATATTGGACATGATAGTTGCCGAATGAGATCGTACAGATAATAGTACGTTTAAACTGGTACTATTTTACAAGTTGAAGAGGAAATGTCAAAGATATTGCCTAATTGTGATATAAGGGCTTCCTACATATCGACTCCATGATGAAAAAGCGGAAGAAGCAATATGATGTAATTTTTATTATGCTAAACAAAATTGGCTTTGATGGAATGATGTAAAGAAATGTGTAGAGATTGATAATGATTATGTTTGGGAGGCATACGTACAGGTCAGTTATCCATTTTATCTTCATGTTATTTTTTCATAATTTGATATATATATATATATACACAAACTAATCTAAATTTTACCTTTATTATAGTCTCACAATGAAACAGCAAAATGGCGTAACAAGCCATTTCCAATATATGAGAGGTTGGTCTACATCTTCGATACTGATCGTTCAACTGGATTGGGAGCAGAAACCCCAGCTAAGATAGCTGAAAGGGTGAATATGGAAAATGACATTGAAGATAATGTTGACTATGGTGATGGGTTCTCTCCAATGTCAGTTAGCCAACCAAGTAGTAATTCTCAACATACTATGAAATCTACTTCACAATCTTCAAGTAGGAAAAGAGCAAGGTTAAGAGATAATATTGTTGCTGGCATGAAGGAAATGGCAGCAAAGTTTGAGTAAGTCTATGCTAACTCAGTTGAACGAGTGACTACACTTGATAAGCGTATTTTCAGCGATAAAGAAGATAGGAGTGATATTGTTGATGAACTTTCATCTATGGGGCTAACTGAAGATGATGAACTGGAAGCCTTAACTTCATATTAGAAAAATCGTCAACATTTCCGCAAAGAAATTGGCATTTGTGCTTAAGCTTTTGAGGAAAGGACCATGAGGTTGGTTACCCTCTATTTTATTTTGGAGAAAGATAACTGGGAAGAGCGTTTCTTTTGTTTAGAATTGGAGTATAAATGGGAAAGCTAAATCTAACTTCATTTTTTGTATTTTGCATATAACATAAGCTTTGTACTCACTTCCTAACCCAATAGCTCCCTTTTTGTTTGGACCAATATGGCTCTTCCACTCATATATTGTATATGCACTTTTACTAATATTAGAATGGTATATATATATATATATAGCCATGTTTATATATTTGATGAGGATTTTAGGGTAATGGCATAATACATGTTAGTTGGGCATTATGTTGGTTTAATGTGCAGGATTCTTATCTATGATGCTTCTTGTGCATTTCTATTTGCCCAGCTATGTTTAATTAAGTATTTAGTTGCAGGATTTTTTAATTTCCTTTTCGCCTAATTGGTTTCTATTTTGCTTAGTTAAGAATCATGTATTGTTTTTACCCATTTTTTGAGATATTCATTCCCTTTTTTTAAAGTATGGTTTATAATTTAATTTTATATTTGACATTAACATTAATTCAATAATATTGTCCAGATTTCATGTGCATTTCTAATTGTCCAATTACGTTGCAAGATACTTTAATTTGTTTTCTGCCAAATTAGATTTTTTTTTACTTAGTTAAGAATCATGTACTGTTATTACACATTTACAGAAATTTTATTCTTTTTTCTTTTAAATAGGGTTTGTATTTTAAGTTCATATTTGATGTTATTATTATTTCAATAATGTTTATTGGAGAAAAAAAAAACATAATTTTTTTGTTGACTAATGACTATGAATTTATGAATTTTATAATTTAAATTAATATTATATTATTATTAAATAATTATAATTTTTTCTTTGTTCCATCGTGAGTATGAATTTATTATAATTAAAATTTATATTATATTATTATTAAATTATTTTTATTTATTATAAAGAATTTAATACAGTCCAATACAATCTTCTATCAAACACAGTATTATTTAGTATTTATCCAATACAGTGACAAATCAAACATAATATAGAGTTCATACATTCCTATGTAATACAATTCAATATAATGTTATCTAATACTATCAGATTTATACAATCCTATACGTTGCATCAAATACACCCTAAGAGAACATGTCAGTTTAATAATATGGGATCAGTCCCAAATTCGAAAACCAATTAGGAGAATGCCGAACTCTGTACGATTTGCCCTTAATGATATTAAGCAAAGATATTATGTTTTGTTTGTTCTGAGCCAGCTCCGATATGCTAATAATGAACATGATCTTCAAGGGCAGACTTGGCCAGCCCAGTACTGCAAAGAAGAAATGTCTGGTGTGGCACCGTCCTGGTTGGTTTTGCTATAGAGTGATAAAGACAAACGCAAACTAAAGAGTATTTAAAGAGTACTTTTAACAAAGAGGCCCCAGTCCAGCAGTAGATGTTCATCACTCTAATGCTTCTTTGGTCCTTTTTGTCAACAGCATTCACTGCAAAAGGAAAGACGGTCCAAATCTAAAGGGGCAATAAATCCCATCACTTTCCTAATGGTTCTATTGATTAATAATTAACTCACTGATTGAATTATCAAATATCAAATGAATCATTTAAAGAAACTATCACCAAGGGCGGGGCATGGCTATTGAAATAATTGATTATTGAGTTTTATATTGCATTTGGGAAAATTCTCATTTATCTATCTGCTGCTTCTTCACTCAGAATATCGCTTGTGTGATAAATGTGTTGAGAACCAGCCCCCAGTCAAAGCTGTATCTTCTCAAGACGCAAAAGCAGGAAATGTCCACGAAAGCTCCCATTGAGTTCCAAATTGGAAGGCATTAGAGCAATGAATTGACGGTAAATACTTAATATTTATCTCTTTGACTGCAGTAGCTTGGAGCATGGAAGGGTGGTAAAAGGTAACAAGATTTTATATATAAAGAGAGTCCGGTTTGCTGGCCTCTGTACAAGAGGCAGGGGAGAGCGAGAAGAAGCAGAGTAAGGCAGTCTAGCAGAGATAGTGAAGCCATGTGAAGAGCTGAAATGGAGCAAGGCAGACCCAAGTGAGGAAGTGAGCAGGTGCGTGACAAAGCCCTGGTTCAACTCGAAGAAGCGAAGTGTGGTGCCTGCAAAGAGGAAGCTAGTGAAGAAATTGATATTTGATCAAATTCTCCTATCAATTGTCTCTCTTTTCAGTCCTCGGCGGTCCCCTTCTGTGGCCAGAGCTTCATTATACGGGAAAGGTTGACGAAGATGAAGATTGCTCCTGATTCAGATCCCAAAATATCCAAATTGAACTCCAATAAGGCCACTTATAAGTACCCGCCAGCCGTAGGAAATTAATAAATCATTATTGGCCTAAGCATTAGGATTCGTCAGTCTGATTTGAGGTTCCTTTTCTGGGTTCTTACCAAATAGTTGATTGATAGCTGTACTTGAAATGGGTTTGAAATGATCAATTATATACATAATCTTCTGTTTCTTTCTTCTACTTTTTTTTTTTAATTTTTTATGTGCTTGTGCTTTTTCTGGCTTTTAATAACTTTATATACAGAAAAGGCCGATTCAGCAACTAAAAGTTTCTTCAGAAGTCACAAGTTTGGAGTTCCAAAATTCGCTCAATGGCCTATTTAAGGCACCAAACAATAAAACAAAGGTACCCTGTACCCCTACAGAACCAAAAGGAAACCCAGAAACTCAAGCTGAATTTTTGTTCTGGATTTCAGGTTAGGTTCTGATTCAAAAGAATTGAAAGATGTTACTTGGAAGAAGTATTTGATGAATCGAAAAACCTGAAATATGTTAGACCGATTTAGGAAAGATAAGTGCTGTTTCCTTTGATCTTGTGGTAGTTGTAGACTAGTTCTGACAGTCGGTCCAATTATAAAATAGCTGTAATGATATAGAATCTGACGCCACCATGAAAAAGTTAACACATCGTTTATTAGTCTTAACGTTAAAATTGGGCTTCTTAGCTTCCAAGTTTTTCCTTGAGCCTCAGCCTAAGCCCTCTTCAAAGGACATTTCCTTCTTGGCAGCATCGTTTCTCAGTTCTGTGCTTGAGCAGAAACTTGAGCACACATTGGAGGCTATAGCAGGATTCTTGTCCACTGTCTTGGTGAACTGGTTCAAAGCAAGTGGCAACCTCAGCCTCAACCTCAGCCTCTGCCGCCTAATCCGAATAGCCTAATTGGGCCTATTCACATAACGGTGAAGATCCTTCTTTGGAGGCAAAGGCAAAGCCCCTCTAATTGGACGACTGCCAAGCTGCTTCAAATAAATGATTCATTACCTTATCCGGCTTCTTCTTCGCTGGTAGAGCAACTTTAATTTCGTCCTCTCTTCGGGGCCATTTCGTGCGGCTGCTTGTCTAGTCTCTATGGTTTTTTTTTTATCAATTAAAATAATTAAAAAATAGATGTTCCCATTTGAAATGATTGGGTTATTATCATTGGTCTTAAACCATGATAAATAATATTGTTCTCTCCATTCTTGTGATTTAAAATATTCCTATAACCTTCTTTACGGGAGTTTTTTAAATAATAATGATAATATAATTTAAAAAAATTGATTAAAAAATGATATTTACTATCACTTTTTTTTTTTTTAAATCAATTCATGGAAGTCGAATGCAAACGAGTATAAAGGGAGGAGTCAAACTATAGTACAAGATGTAGATAGAGAATATATATGAGAATGTCTTACACTCGATTGATATTGTTTGATTGTGTTTATTGATTTAATGAATTGTGCGATTATGCACTTTAAATCATAAAAATGAAACCTAAAAATTGAGACTAAAAATGTGCATAAAGTTAATATTCTTATTTACGGAATGATAACATTTTACGACATTTGATGATCTAGTTTGAGTTAACTGACAATTATGGATTGCTTGACAAACAGAAAAGTAGTGTTGTTTAGTTGTTTTTGTTTGGTAGTCGAAGATTGCTTCCATGTTCAATTATGGGAATCAGACAAGCTAATTTGTGCACTTGTCAGTACACACACGCACAAATATAAAGACGGTCCAAAGATGTAAGATGACGTTTTTTTTTTTCTCAACCACACTATTTAACATGATGATGGGGAGCTGATGTTCCCATTTTATGTCAAGTTGATCCTCTAGATTAATCTATTTGTCTTTCAAATTAAGTAAATAGACAAATATAAGCCATAAACTCTTATAAATTACATTCACTGATACACATCAAATCAATTTACATATGCAAAGACTACTATGTATAATTAGAACAAGAGTATTTATTCAAAATTTATCTCGTAAATGATGTGGAAGTAAATAATGATTATCGAAAAGATTGTAAGATCATATAATAAATTATACCATAGTTTTATATTAATATCACATCATTTGGGGTGCATAATTCGAAATAGAAATTTTGGATATGTATGGTATTATGCATATAATTTTGACGATGAGAAGACAAAAAATTAAGAGATAGAAAGAAATAAGACTTTTTTGTCAGATAATGTAAGTGTTTGTTATCATTTGTATGCATTCATATACAATAACATTAGTTTTTTTATTTAATTTAAAAATCTATCTATTATTATTATTCTTAATTAGATGAACAATAAAGTAAATGCATATATATTATTTGGAAGAAATTTTTTAATATGAATTTTTTACATAAAATTAGACACAAATTTTAAGTCATTGATCTACAAAATCAAATAATTGAGATGATTGATGGTTAACATTAAATGCAACTTTTTTATATTTAATCTTTAACCAATAGATTTGGTAAGATCAAATATTATAAATTTGTGTTCATAAACTATATCAAAATTTTGTATAATATCATATATTTTAATAGAAGCATCGAAGAAATAGCTCATCAAACCTATTTAAATGTTCTTGTATGTATAAATAAATTTTGATAAGAAAAAAGTTGAAGTATATAAATAAATAAGTACCAATAGGCATTAATATTAATCTAATTAAAAAGTAAAATTTGTAAATTTAATTAACATGGTACATCATACATATCATATGCAATTAATATGACGCATCATATATGATGAATTAGTTAGAATTATCATTTAAAAACACGAAAGTTGTAAAATTTGAACAACAAGTAATACTACTCTTACAAATTCTTTATATAAATTTATGTTTATAAACTGATGTGACACTAATTAAATATTCACACATCATCACTCTTCATTAAATAAATTAATTTTATCTATCAACTGCTTCAATCGCTTTATGATACATTAATTTATATGCAAGAGTTTATATAAAGAGTTTGTAATATTCGCATTACTCTTGAGCAAAACTACGAACAATTATATTCAAGATATCAGTGGGCCAGGTGGCATGCCTAGTGAAGTAAAAGGTTTATGCAGTTCAGAGAGGACATATCACATGCATGTGAAGTTAAATTTTCCTTGGATTGCGATTTGATTTGGACCACGAATGTTGATTCTTCGACTCCACCAACGTCTCCACGTGGCATGATTTTATTGAACATGTGGCCTTTTCAGTACGGAACTTTCCGTTTCTAGTTTACTACCTGACTTTTTCAGCCACTTCGTTTTTCTAGATTTGGTTAAAAAAATATATATAAGTTTTGTCGTCCATTTAAGGAGATATTCTTCTTTTGTCTGTACCCAAATTAAAAATTTATCACCGTTCAAGCAAGACTGGTATCTCAAGCCAACAAAACCATCCACTTATAATCGCCGTTCGAAATTTTTTTCTATTAATAATTAAAAAATATAATGTATTTATTTATAAATTCAGTATTTTTGTTTTCAATTAAATTTAAAAATATATAGTTGATTTTGAATTATTTTGAATTTTGAAAAGAATATGTGGTTGAGATTGAATATAAATTGTATTAGAAAATGTGCAGCACAAAAAATAAGATTTGGATTCATAAACGAACAGAGCCTAAATATATGGAACCTTCTATGCAGGTATACTGTTCAAACTCTTATTTTCTTTTAGAATTAAAAATAAATATTTGAGGGACCAACTAAATATCCAATTAAAGCTTGAAGTATATTGATTTAAATTAAATAACTTTACAAAGTTACATTAAAGGTATTTATTGATAAGATCTAGAATCAATTATAAATAAATTTCAAGTTCTTGGTTATTTTTAATATTTTAAGTATCTTCTCATATTTTTATATTTTTGAATTACTATTATGATGAGTTCTTCTTGTTTAAGATAATTAAGTGATATTACGTTAATTTTGTAAACTGATTGAAATTTACAGTAGTCATATGACTCCTCAAATAAGGTAAAAAGACAATTCTTAAATTTATTAAAAAAATGAAATGGAAACTTGTCTTAGCCACTAATGGATTTTTTTTTTACATTAATCAATTAATTAATTAATGTAAATTATCCTTTCCTTTTAATTTAGAGCTAGTAATCGTTGGGGTTGATATTGAAAGTAAAGCTACTCTCTTACTCCAAAGTCCGATGGGTGGCATTGGGTCTTCTTAACCCAAAATAAGCTCATGGGGTGAAGATTTTTCTTCCACTTATAAATTTATCAACAGTCCCTTCCACAATCGATATGAGATTACTTCAACAATCTCCCCCATCACATATGAGGCCTTGAGTTGAATAATCATCGACCTAGTTTTTTTCGAATTAGACTGAGACTCGTTAACTAACCTTAGTTTAGATATTAGTGCTGGGTGGCATTGGTCTTCTCAGCCCTAAAGCAAATACAAACTAACAATGTGAAATTAAAACCTTTCCCTCTTTGTGTTATCAAAATTTGATTCTCATCAAAATTTTACAAAGCCAATAATGTAACTTCAATCAACCACAAGCCACAACAACAATCAATCAAAGCTAATTAACCAACCATACTCAAGAAACACCAATTTTTTTATAGAAAAATCGAAAATTTGGGGTAAAAACCACAATTGGACCTTAATCCCAGTTAACTTTCCCTATGACAATAATGGGCTTGCAAAATAGTTCGTTCTAGTCAACTAGATGCTCATAACAAGTGCAACAATTTATCATGAATACATGTCTTGGATCATCGATAACATGAACATCATCAACTAAGATGGATTTCAATCAGAGCAACAAATTGACAACAAAGATAGGTTCAAGTCGCACCAAAATGGATATATGAGAATCATAGATAGGATAAATCAAGAAAATCAGTAAATGTGTAGAACTTGTTGTAAGTAGGGATGGCAATTTGACCCGGTCGGGGCTGTGGATCCGAAAAATCTGGATGTTCGGGGCCAAGTAATAACCCGAAAAACAGGAGAATTTGGCCGGGGCGAGGGAGAAATTTTCTGCCCCAAGCCCGGGGTGGGGGGTTGAGGCTGGAGACCTGGAATTAAACCTGAGGGATGTAATTAAAATTTTGAAATTATGTCAAATAAAATTGATATCTCTTAGATTGTAATACTATAGCCCCTTATGTAAATCTAAGCCCATTTTCTAATTTTTTTAAATAGCCCAACGCCCAGGCAATGTCATAATTTGAAAAAAATAAATGAAGAATTTGCTCCAACCACAACTTCAACCCATGCCCTGTAGCATATTTGAACAACACAACACACACTACATGCCCTATAGCATATTTAAACAACACAACACACACTACCATTAGGCTACAACCCCTTTTTGCATAAACTTACGAGTCTCAAGATACATATAGATATTAAGCCTAGCTTTTGCATAAACTTGCATAAACTTATGAGTCTCAAGATACATATAGATATTAAGCCTAGCTTATACCATAGTTTAAAAAATTAAATAAAGAATTGATCCAGCCAAGCTTGAACCCACACCTTACTACATATTCAAACAACGCACTACCAATGGGCCAAACCCCTCTTTATATAAACTTATGACTACCAAATATATATATATAGTATATTAGAAAGTTTCAGAATTTTTAAGAAATTGTACAACCCAGATTTTAATCCCGAGTTATTGGAAAACCTGGCCTCGGCCACGGAAAAAAAATTTTGGAAAATTTTCCGGGGTCTGATTCAAAAATTGAATGCCGAGGCCGGGGTCGACAGGCTTGGGTTTTGCCTTTCCTAATTGTAAGGATTCACCACATGTAATTTGAGCTAAAAACAACCAAATTTAACCACTTAATCTTCAAGAACAAGCTTCAAAAACCCATTCTCTCTCTCTCTCTCTCTCTCCCGGCTCAGCCCCCATCTTCTTGTCTCTCTTTTTTCAATTTGATTTCACGCCCACTACTCTCACTCTTTTGCTTGCTTTTTATTTTGTTTCCATGGGCTTTTTATTTTGTTTTATTTGCTCGGCCGACGGCCCATTGAGATGGACCCAACAATTTGTTCTCGTTTCTACTTTTTCTTTCTCATTTTTTCTATTTATTAAATCATAATATAAAATAAAACTGAAAAAAAAAATTAAACATAACAATCATTATACTCGAGTCAAGTCACCTTCTGTCTCCACTTTCTCCTCCTCCCTCCTCTTCTCGTTCTTCCCGCCAACTCGCTCTGTATTGTGAATTGTGATTAATCAGCTGGTGTCCGTCCCTGATTTGCCGAGTTTTGTGCGAGTGGGGTGGGAAAATCTAACCAAACAGATCTGGTCTGGAGGTGGTGCATGGCGACAGATTGGGTGTGGACTGGCAAAATCCAGTCAAAACGATCTGGGATGGCCTTTCTTTGTTCGGTTTTGTCACTTTTTTATGCTGAGTTTTAAGTATTCAAGATGAGGTTTTTGGGTGTTTCTTCTGAGTTTTGTGTGAAAACCCAAACAATCTTTCAGCTCTTTTCCACTAAAAAACGTAACTTCCTTCATGAAAATATTATACGTTTCTCATCTGCGTTTTCATCTTTACGGTAAAACAAGGATTTTCCGTTGAATTTATTCATTTATTTATTTATTTTACATTCTGCATCTGGGTTTTTATTAAAAATTGACGATGTTCGAAGGAGACGGCTTTGTTGAGGTGGTGGTGGACTGGAGGAGACCGAGAATTTGTGTGGTGTAATACTGCTCTTTTCTTTCAATTTTGTGTTTAGTTTGTCTGAAGTTTATTGAGGTCGATAGTTTTGAAGAATTCGACTTTGATGTTGTGCACAGATTTTTTTTATTTTTGCTTTTTTTTTAGTGAATGATGTGTTTTTGGAAGCTGTGATCTGTTGATAATTTTGTGTGTGTGTGTGTTTTTATCTTTTTGGTTATGAAATTCTGGGTTGATTTTTTATTCATAGATCTGGATTCATCGATTCATTCCTTGTCTGTGGTTTTTGTGTGTGTATTTTTTTTAATCAGAAGATTTAAAATTCGTTCTGGGCTGTTGTTTGTCGTTTTTTGATTTATTTTTTTCGAAAAAATAATAGCAAAATGTTATTTTAGTGGTCAAAACCGGTCAAACTTTAATATCAAATGTTTTTTGGGGGTCATTGTAAATTTCAAATTTAGATGGGTGATGATTTAGCCAATTTAACCATTTGAGGAGGGGAGGCTTATGTAAGTCTCCCCAAAGCTTAAAGTTGACGCAATATCAAAGGGTTTAGACTATTTTTACTCGTAATGGGTTGATTCAAGTGGTAAAACGGGTTAGAATGGAATTGGTATAGTATCAATAGTGAAGTTTTGGGTTCGAGTTTTCACAATTGCCTCCTCCATGATTTAAGTGGAAGATCGTGACAGTGGACGCGTAACCTAACTCGGACACCTCGATTACAAAAAAAAAAAAGTTTAGGCTACTCTTTATCGAAAATTATTAATGTTACACTTCGAAATGTGTCATGACACATCTATTCGCAGTTTCGCAGAAGCTAAGGCCTCCATCTCTCTCATTTTAGCACCTCGCTGTCTCCCTTTCTCTCTATTTCCCTCTATCTCTCTCCCACCTGCGCGCGCGCGCGCGCACTCTCTCTCTCTCTCTATATATATATATATATATATATATATATATCAGAAAAAGGAAAAAAAAACCATTTATTATTTATGCACTGAGTTTGTTATAATAATTTAAGCACCTCCCCGTCTCTGCCTATCTGAATCTCTCTATTTTCCTTTCTCACACACAGACAAACTCTCTCCCAATCCCTCTTTCTATATATGATATACCAGTAAAACAGAGGAACCATTTCCTCTTGTATAAGGTAATTAACTGACTACCTTACTTTCTTCTCTAAATCATAAATTTTCTTTGCTTCATGTATTATTGTTGAGTGATTGATTCCTCGTATAATGGTGAAATCGTTTTCTACCATTTTTCCGCAGGTCTCGAAGAGATCGCAAAGAAGAGATGGCGGAGCGACGCGAACAAGCTCACGCAACTCAGGAAATGGGCAGCGCCAAGGGAAAGCCTCGGTTCATGACAAAGAAAGGAAGCGTTTTTCCAGTTAAGAGAAGGTTAGTTAAGACATTGATGCTTGATCTGATTGTGGATTCTGTTTTTTCTCTTAGCTGTTGCTCTTCCGCCAACGCAACTTCGCAAGCCGGGAAAAGCTCCAGCCGGTTCAAGATGACACGGGGAGCCAAAAATTCTGCTGTCAACTCAAAGAAGCTCATATTCCCAGACTCGCCCCCAACACCATATAACTAATAAAGAATCAAGTTTTGTTATTTGTTTTTGGTTTCGAAAGTCTGTTTTTGGCCTTTTCAAACTATGAATTATGTGCTTTTATTTACTCTATGTTTTTCTCTTTCTGCTCTATCTCTGAATGATGATTTCTGTTGCACTTGTCTGGGCATCTAGGAATCGCCTTAGGATTCAGACAGGGAGTTACACAGATTGACAGATGACCCAAACCGGGCAAAAGAAAAAACAGTACCCTGTACTTTATAAGCTATAAATACAACTGTAGAGACCCAGAAATTTAAGCTGAAAATGTTCATGGAGCTCATCTTCTGGTTCAGTAGTGAAATCTCTGCGTATCTGATATGATATATTAAGCTTTAGTTAAAGCATAGTTTTGTAAATTTTTTGCGGAGACTTTACTGCAGGTTACTGCAAATGTCCTGTCCGATTCCGAACCGGAAATTGATGAGGAGACAGAGTAATAATAGTAGTATATTTCTCTTTCCTCTTAAGAAATCAATTCAATTCAAAGATATTATATTCTAAGAATTAAATCATTAATTAAAACCGTGATCGTCATTGTCAACACTCTCCTTTTCTCTTGTTCTTTGAAAAAACGAACCTTTCTTCTTTTGCACTCACCATTTGCCAATTCTCCAACCAACCCATTCTTCTATTCCTCCTCTTTTTATTTTTATTATTATTTTATTATTATTTTTACTTTTAAATTTAAGTAAGATCCAAAAACCCGTCTGAAGAAAAATGCAAAGATTAGATTGAGATATTCCAAGAGAGAAATGAATCTAATCCCAACGAACCATTCGGATTTTCTTTAACTTTTTCCTACTAAAATCAAAACACTTGTAAATATTTGGACGCTTTCTTTTTAATTATGACTCTATATGTCAGTACTTATAGAACCCATCAGGGAAGCAAAAAGGCGTCCACAAAAATAGATAAATTTTTTTTTAACAAAATTCATGTATATGTTATGCCTACAACAAACAGCTGTAATATTCTATATCAAGATCTAGTTATTTTTGATGAATAAGCAAGAAAGCACTGTATAAGTATCGACATGGGAGTTGAATTGAATAGAGCCCAGAAAAAAGGTGGCTTGGTCGCTGCGTGGATTGCGTTTGCTTTCTATGTCTCTCTTCAGGGAAGAGAATAATTGAATGAATGTTAGACTTCGACTGCTGTTTCCATATATAATAATAAATAAAAATTAATAAATCAATGTCTGTTTCCCGGGGACCAAAATGAGCTCATCTAGGGGAACTTATTACCTAACTGTACTAATAAATTATTGTTATTTTCTTTTAATTAATCCCTCAAATCATTTCTTTAATCATTGGATTTGCCATGTAAGTTTAATTAATTAATCACTTGAATCATTTGTTTGGTGATTGGCTTATCTTATCTAACTACACAAAACTGGAGGAAGCATTAAACTATATTAAACTTAGGTATCATTCTTTGTGAATATTAAAAAGTACTTTTTAATCAAGACCTAATATTATTTAATGAGATCTTTCAGTTTTTCAAAACAATAATTTATCTCAATCTCTGCACGTTTGGAATTAGTTCGCATACTCTGTAATATTTATATTCCTCTGTTTCTTTCTCTACATTTATCGTGGTTCTTGTGGGTTTCACTCGTTTATAGACTTATGGTATGCTTCGATTTGCTTCTACTCACCTTATACAGCCACATTATACGTAACAGAGTTCCCTAACAAATTAAATACTCAAAATAGAAGCTAAAATTGTTCGTGAAATTCAGATTTATTTAAGGTAAAAAAAAAAAGTCCGAATTGCTAGAGTTTACCTCACCGGATATCCCAACTGTAAAGTTAAACTTATGAATTCTTTTCATTAAGGATAAGTGCGTCAAAGATATCAATTTCTTGAAGCAAAGAGTGCCAATATATGATTTTTTTTTTTTTTTAAATTGTAGAGAACTAAAGCTTTTGAAGTCATGGAATGTAACGGTTGGTGGGTTTGCCGTATTGACAATGAGATTATCTTATAACTATTTAATCCTGTCTTCTGTAGTCCATTAGATTGGAGCAAATTGATTATTGTTTATTAAAAAACTAACGAAGATCCCAAATTAAATGAACGTGGAATGACAGAATGCGCATAAATAAACAGAGGATTTGGCAGAGGCCACTACAAGAAAATGGGTTTTTTACCGCGGGCCAAAACCGCGGTAAAAAGCCTTCTACGGTGGGCATACTGCGGTTTAAGTCCGCCGTATAAAATGACGCCGTAAAAATTCATTTTACTTTTTACCGCGGTTTTGGCCCGCGGTAAAAAGTGTTTTACCACGGGCTTAACGCCCTCCGTAAACATTCATGGTCTGGTGGAATTCTTTTACCACGGGCGTCCGGCCCACAGTTAAAAGTATTTACCGCGGGCCTAGGCCCGCCGTAAAAAGTCCTAATTATTTACCGCGGGCTCCAGGCCCACCGTAAAAAGTCTACCAGGTCATTAACCGCAATCGTTTGGCCCGCAATAAAAAAGAGCTCTACTCCTGGACAGTTTTGTAATTTTGATGAAATCCGGATCTGTAACCATATTTTCAATCTATTTTTGTCTAATTAATTTAAAAAATTCATCAAATGAAAACATGAACCAATAAAATGATATTCCAATAAAAAATAAGAGTACAACATAAAAGTATATCACATACACATAAATTAATAAGTTATACATTCACATACAACATAAGAGTACCAAATTTATTTGCAATCTCAACAATAATTGAAGTCTAGAAGTATAAAATATGCAATCTCAAAGCCTTCACGTTGTTGTATTCAACACCTTGCTTCAGCCCAAGGATCTTCTTGATACTTCCAATTTCACTGTTATTTGTCACTTGATTGCTGCTGGCTTCCCTCACGTTTAGCAATTCACCTCTCACGGGGAAAACACCGTACCGGTCCTGACCCACAACAGATAACCCGGCCATCTGTTATAAGCTTAGTACTGTTAGAACACTTTAAACTTGAAAATAGAAACCAAAGAAGTTACATTTCTGCTGAAATGGACAATGGACGACATGACAAGTTAAGAGAACTCACTGCAAAAGCCTTGGCTGAATCTCCTTCCGTCAAAATCAAGGTACACTGATCAGAGTTCTTTCCCCCAGCAAAGTTAGCATCTTTCAGTTTGGAAATCCCACGAACATGAGTGACACCCTTGATTGTAGAAATCCCGTTCACAAAGCTAACCTATATTGAAGAACAAAACACATAACTAGCATAAGCCACGACTGACAAGTTCAACCCTGAAAAAAATCAAACACATTGGGTTGTCTCAATGTGTAGCATAACTCCTAGTCCTCCGGACAACATGGATTGGATGCGCATAATTGGAGAAATATCAGATGCTATTGAAGCACCAAAAATTGACGATTTGAAATGGACCACATTTTCAACAAATACACTGGATTAACAATCAGAAAATAATCAGAATGACATAAGAGTCCATAGGTTCCATCTTATTCAAAATAAGTTAAATACAACAATTAGAACCTGCATGCTAGCAATGTTGAAGCTATTGGGCTAATGGTAAAGTCGTTTGGCTTTGGTACCCAAGAAGCATTAGGTCTAAAGATTCAATGCCAATTGGCCCACCCATTCCTTGGGGCCATGCCTGCGGGCTAACGACCAAAGTTTGCCATCTATGTTGAGTTCACAGGCCTGCAGGCTAACAGTTACGGCTATAAAAAGTAAAATATAAAAATTTTATAAACCACAATGAAATAGGTTATATAGACATTACACAAACATATCCAGGGCTGGAAACTAATGAAGACAACTATAACCAATCAAACTCCATATGCTGGGCATGCAAGAACTTCTAATAATCCCTTGCAAAATTGGCTTTCTACCATACATTCAAGTGTACAGCATATATATCTTTTATACATATAGGTAAAAGCTCTTTCATATAGCTAAAGAGCAAAGTAACAATCGAAAAAAAAAAAAAAAGAATATACCAGATCACCAAAATGCATTGGCTGGCTGAATGCACACTTCACCCAAGAAAATAAAAACCCCCATTTTCACTGCCCTTTTCACATCACAAACAGTCTAATATATTCTAGATTTCAACCACAACATTAACCAGTAAAATCAATGGTAAAAGATAAATAGAAATATGCTAAAATTAAACATATGAAGAACCTTCTGGTGCAATATAATATAAAGCAATACAAACCTAAATGTAGCAATTTATCCTTGGACTCTAAAGTTGAGGATTTCCGGTGCTTTCCCAAACTACAAGCAAATGAAGTAACCTGCAAAAAAATTCAAAAGATAATTTCTTCAGAGAAGATAACCCACCAACTCTTTATTTATTTATTTAGTTTGAGAAGCTCATTAGCTAGTGGAGATTATATGATGTATATCGTAAAAAGGGTGGAGTACTACGGCCATACGAACTACTTGATATCACAACTTGCAGAAATGCCATAATCTAATGTAAACAGGTTCCAATCAGGATGCACCATACAATCTTCCAAAACAGTAATTGCCAATCCAAGAATCTTATTCACAAATTAAGACTCAAAATTTGACCTGCTGACTCACAACTTTATGGGCTCAGATAAATACAGCTATCGAAAGAGTTTTTTTAATAAGACAAATTTTTATTAGAATAAAAATAAAATACAAAAATGTCAACCAGAGGTTACTGTGTTCAAAGGAATATAATCCAGGAAGGTTATTATTTAGAAACAAAATCATATTTAGAGGGATTCTAGACATTCAAACAATAAAACAGTTTGGGGTTTAAATAATACATTATGTTAACAAACCTTGTGATAAAGCTTATCACTGCCATTGCAATGTCAATATACTACTTTGGGGTGTTCAGTTGTTCCTTGTGTATGTAAAACTTAATTCCATAAAAATCTGAACCATTGTGATAGTAACAAATGGATCTGCCACAAAACATTAACAAACTTAGACTTAACAAAAAGAAGGAAACATCGGCAGCTCGTTATCAAAAATAAACTGCTTAATCTGGTTCGTTAACTCTAGCAAGTCATAACCTTTGGAAGGCTGCAACAGAATCTTCAGCAAAATTGCCATATCCTCTAGCAGTTAAAATTCCATCATTTTATGACTGACATCCAAAAATATTAGCAGTTAGAAAGTAAGTCAGAAGACATTAGCAGAAAACTTTCAAAAAGAAAAAGAAATAACAACTGCAGAAGGCTAGCAATTCAGACTCACCAAAACAGTTGGCTGTGGAATCCATGTACAATTTTCAAACACTGCGGAACAGTTCTCCTGATTTGCCTTACTGCCTCTAAACTTTTAAAGTCTAAATTCATCTTGCAAGCACTGTCATTGTCGCATCCACCAGTAGTGGTCTAAAATCATCCGATGCTCCAACAAGCAGAGTGTATCTGTATCTTCCCCATCAACTTAAACTCTAATGCTCCATAGCTTAATAGAACAAGAGCAACCTGTCCAGCAAAAACAAACCAACCAGATTTTTACTAAAATCTCGATATTTGCTCAATTTCAAAGAGTTTAAGCCACTATTAGAAATCAAAATAGTAAAAAAATTGAATGTTGATACAAGAAGATAGACCGTTTATTCCAATTTCTTCTAGCAATTCTATCCGTGAAAAGCATCAAAAAATAGCATCACTAGATTTATGTTTCATTTAACTAGAAAATGCATCAAGGAATGTTCTATAACAGCCAAAAGTTCTATCAATCTACCCCTAAAAACATGATACAAAGCTGATATAAATTAAGGTATCATATTTATTAAATAAGAATTTACTACAATTTTAAAATTGATTACCATTAATCCTCCATTTACCTTACCAGATCTTGGCAATCTCAATTCCTTCTGGGAAAAGACCACCACTGCAGCAAAATTAAGCTTTCAAAAAGCCTGCCAAACGGCCAAGTTAACTATGGAACATGTTGAAAGCTAATCAGCTATAGATGAGAGAGAGAGACAGACAGACAGAAGATGAAAGCGAGAGAGATTATAAGTTAGGGTGGAGGTGCTGCCACGGTGAGGAAGATGAGAAAGAGAGACAAACAGACAGAAGATGAAATTATAGATGAGGCCGACGTGGGTGGAGGTGCCGTGGTGAGGAAGGAGAGAGAGAGAGAGAGAGAGAGAGAGAGACGGACAGGCCGACTTGGATGGAGGTGCTGCCATGGTGAGGATTACGATTCAATGAATGAGGAGGCAGAGCGAGAGAGGATAATTTTAGTTGATGGAGAGAAAGGAATTAGGGTTGAGATAACATACAGAGCGAGAGAGGAGGGAATTGGGAAAAAGTGGTCTTAATAATTTACCGCGGGCCTTTAAAAACCGCCGTAAATATACAATATGTCAACTGCGACCGTGGTTGCCCGCCACAGGTTTTGATTTTCTACTACATTTCTCACAGCCCGCCGTAAATGGTCGTAGTAAATGGCTCTTTTTTTTTGTAGTGGGTGTATGCAAAGTCAATCGAAAATTTATGGCCTTATTACGTAGAAGACTAATTTCTTTCAATTGGTCCTTGCGCTTTCTAAGAAAGTCTGTCATTTGAATCAAAGATATTCTTTTCTATCGGCTTGCACTGTGGCATTGGTCTCTTGACTTTTTACTTTTTATAGTTTGGCACCTATGTACCAACATCTAAGAAACACCAACCTAAATGTTGTAAATTTCATCAACATGAACTTCCGGGTTGAGGCAGGAACTAATTAAATTATGGAATGGCATTGGCAATAATAGTTCATTTACTTTATAGTTATTATGAATTATCACTATTAAATGTAACACCAACTTGCGAATTAAGGTACATTGAGCTAATACAATAAATGCACATGACAGAAAGTGGATAAGAACTACAATAACTAAATTCTTTTTTTGAACTTTTCACATGACATGAAGACCACAGGGTTTTCCAGTGTCTCAGTTTCGATGAATGAAAAATGTGGGGTCACGCGGTACTATGGGAAGAGCCTTTGGCAATATTAAACAACAATACCGCGTTAAGTGAAATGTGAAAAACCCTAAACTCAGCAAAATGGTAACATTCACAAGGTCTTTGGCAATATTAAAGGGGAAGACCCACTTAAACACAACAATGTCACCACTCCTTTCTTTATCTACTAATTAAGTGAGGAGTTGGGGCCCATCCAAAGCCCTCCAATTCCAAGCCTTTCCATCTTATCGTAGTTGATTTTGCAATCTTTAATATTGGGATCATGAGGAAAAAATAAAATAACCCACTTCGATTAAACCTAAGTAGACCATGTAAATATTTTTAATTCCTTAAATATATAGGAACCCCAAATTTGTACCATTGAAATTTTCCATGAAAGAAGGTCCACGCAACCTTGTCTAATTGGTCACGACCATTGGCCAACTGGTCGTTATCAAAAGGGATAGTTTGGCTTCGGCACGCCTTTTGGTCCCACTATAATTGAAAATTGTGAAAGACACTAATGGAGAGAGAGAGAGAGAGAGAGAGAGAGCAGCCCGGGACAGAACAGAAAGGGGTCAGCAGAGAAATTGACGAGAGTAAAATCTGGTATCTGTTTCTTCAATTTGGCTTGTTTGCTTCTTCAAATCGAAACAGCAAGCTTTTGGCTTGTTTGCTTACTCTAAATGAAACAAGTTTTTCCTTCAAATGTCAATTTTCAGTTTGTTAAAGTGCATTGGAGTCACAGTGACCTATTGATCACTTGAGCAGTCTGGATTTAGATTCCATTTGGATGCTTCAAATAATCTTTTAGATGTCGCTACTTTTATGGATTCAAACAAGACAACACGCTAATCCCAGCTAGTCCACAACTATTTAATGCAGTGCAGACACCAGTACTTGATCTCCTGCATGTGCAAATAACATGAAAAGACCGCATCCAATCCCCCCAGCTTTGTATCCATAGCATTCCTGCCACGTGTCTTTGGACATACCAGAATCAAAAAAGACCCTGCGAGGAATCCAAGCCGTTAATGTTCATCAAATGCAGATTATTTCAAGGGCCCAGATAAATCTGAGAGTAAAACATTTAAAAAACAAAAATTAGTGGGATGCACTGATGATGATGAACGGTAACATTTCCCCTTGTTAAAATTTAGTGCGACCTCAAATCATGTCTGCCGCCGCAACTGTCCTTGTAACAAACTAAATTTACGCTCTGGTCTGTACGATATGTGCTGTGCCTTTGATATCTGGGCGCCAATCAACAAACCCCCCAACCACTATGACTTCTTGGGAGCTTCCAAGATCTCTTTTCAAGTCCCAACTTTACTAAAATTAATAATAACATAATTTTTTGAATTTAAATTACTAAAAGAACATAAACAATTATAAGAATATCTAATATAATATTTTATCAATTATTCCATTTAAATATTTTTTCCTTTAATCCTAAGCCATAATTTTCATCTTTGAATATCTAATTTCAAATGATAAAAGACAAATTCAAACATTAAAATTACAACCATGAAGGAAGAAGGAGTAATTCTTGTTTTGTTTTTAATATATTTTTTTTTGAAATAAATTTTGTTCAATTATTATAAACTGAACATTTTTAATTTGTTTAGTTGCTACGAATAGAATATTTTCAATTTGTTTGGTTGTTACGAACAAAACAACATTTTTCATTTTATTCAATTCAATATAACCGAATAAAAAAGTCTCATGCATATGTAAATAAACCATGAGTAGTTTTTCAATTGTAAGAAAGAAATTTTTTTTATCATCTTCAATTCAATATAACCAAGTAAGTAAGCCTTGTATATGACAGTAAATATTAAACAGCATAAAGCTCTAAAACAATCTTCATATGAGTAGATAAATTTTTAACATATTAAGTTATAAATGAGTAAAACTCTATATAAACATAAAACAAGAGAATAATTTTTGAGTCTCAAAAAAAAAAAGTTTTATAGTTGATTGAAAATAAAAATTACAATGATTAGTGAATTGCTTAAGAAAAAATTAATTATAAAAGGGGTGAGTTTGGTATTATTAAAAAAAATATGTAGAAATTTTAATTTTAAAATATTTTTTAAATTAAAATGGGCCTTAAAGAGAGATTTTCAGGGAGTTAAATAACAACACCGTTATTTTATTTATTTAATTAATCACTTGACTGCCCTAAGCAATTATGTTATCTTATACTTTCTGTCCTTTGCGTGGTAATAATTATTTTTAAATTAGCATGCCAAATTATCTCTATGCACTGTTTTTCTTCGCTTCATGTTTCTTACCAATCGCCTAAATTAATTAATCCATTTTATATTTATCTTCGGTTAGTTTGCAATTTGGTGAGGTTTAACTTGTTAGGGGCTTCAATCGAGCTATATATTCTAGGTTTAGATTTGAATTCTTCATTTTTTTTTTTTGAATCATATCATGTGGTTTCTGAGGCTAGGGTATGAAGATAGTTCAATTGTCACACAAAGTTTTGGTTTAGGACAGCAAGCTTTTGGTTCGTATTGCAAAGAATGGTTGTTGGTGGTGCGGCTGCTGTCGTAGACGATGGTTGTCTTGGCGCAGG
The DNA here is from genome assembly GCA_013180625.2 of Boswellia sacra. Classification (NCBI taxonomy): domain Eukaryota; kingdom Viridiplantae; phylum Streptophyta; class Magnoliopsida; order Sapindales; family Burseraceae; genus Boswellia; species Boswellia sacra. The sequence goes on along the minus strand of SNVD02001047.1, from coordinate 68,923 downwards.
TGAAGATGACTACTGCAGGCTTTTAATTACATTTGACGTAATTGAATTTCAAGATCATAAGTAAACAAACAGAAAATGATGCCTAACAATTAAGAAATATATAGTCAAGCATGTGCAAGGAAAATGCGCCCGGCAGCCATCATCGCCATGCATGGAAATAGCAACTTCAGCATTAATTGCCACTACGATACTTTCATTTCATGGTTACCCTTCTTCGGTATCCTATTGCTACCATCAAATCTCAGCCTCGTTATAGTAGCTTGGCGATAAAGAAGGTGAGGCAGGGACTGGACCATGTGAAAATATATTTAGCTTCAACACGAGCCTCGATTAGTTGTGACAAGAAATTTATATGGATAACACAGATAGTAATATATAACAGGTCACTCAGTTTTGGCAATACTTAGGACTGAAAATATAGCAATATCTACGTACTAATTAAAGAATAATTATAAATATGACAACACGTTGAAAAAAAAAGAAAAAGAAAAAAGTATGAACTCAACAAGAATGTGAGATTGATATTCTTGTTCACATTAATCAAAGAGACATTTGAATCATATTTCCAAGTTCCCAATTCCAACGTTCATGATTAATTCATAAGCACATGTTGTAACAAGAAATCATGGTAGGAATAGGACCTACTTGCTCAACGTCGCTATAAAATCATGAAATTAAAGGGGGTGGACGGAGAAGTTATATATTGAAGAGAGATACATATGATATTGATCTGTTCACATTAATCCAATCTGTTTCCACTCCATCTTTCCCAAGTTAAGTAGTTCCTTTAATTAATTGTCCATTGCCTTTAGAGAATGTTACCCATATGATTTAAATAACCAAAGCTTATTTTCTCCTTGTACATTCAAAACGCAAAGCTTTCCTGGTAAAACCTTTCGATTCTCTTTTGGAAAAATGACCCTGGCCTCGGTTCACCAAGACTGAGTTATCAGATAATGTTATTTATATTAATACAGTACGAGCACTTGGTCGGTCTCAATTAGTAAATATTTGAACACACGTTTAATGAGAAGCAGTAACATTAGCCATTTGGATTTGCATTAATATATAACAGAAATTTCAATCTAATAATATGATATCGGTGCCAAATTCGAAAACCAATCAGGACAATGCCTAACTATCGTTACAATTATCAGTCCATAGTATCAGATGTTAAATATCAGTACTGAAATAAAGATCTAAGATGATTCGTTGTTTTAAGCCAGCTCCTGCAAGCTAATAATTAAGGTGATTTTAAGGTGCAGCTTGAGCCAGCCCAGTACTGCAGAACAGGGGAAGCGTCTGGTGTGCCACCGTCTTGTGAAGAACCGAACTGGAACAAGGAGGCCCAAGTGTGCAAATGGCAAGACAGGCCCAATTGATTAAATGGCCAGGCTGGTGACAAAGCCCTGGTTCGACTCACTCAAAGAAGGGAAGTGTGGTGCCTGTAAGAGGAGGCTAGTGAAGAAATTTATTGTCCTGGAAAGGTAGCTGCGTAATGAAGATGAAGATTGCTCCAGATTTAGAACCCAAAAATATCCAAAGTGAACTCCAGCAAGGCCATTTTCAATACCCGCCCGCCATAGCGCAATAGTAAATCATTATTGTACTGAGTGTTAGGATTCGTCAGTACATCTGATTTGAGGTTCCTTTTCTGGGATCTTACTTTTAATCACTTTACATATACAAATGGTCTGTTCAGCAACTAATTTTTTTTTGTTTAAGAATTCACAAGTTTGGAGTTCCAAACTTTAATGATTGCCCTGTTTGAGGCACCAAACAACAAAACAAAAATACCTTGTACCCCTAAGGAAACCAAAAAAAGAAATCCCATAAATTGAAGCTGAACTTTTGTTCATGGAATTCAGGTGGTGATTCAAAAGAATTGCAAGATTTGCTACGCAGAAGTATTTGACAGACGAAAATCGATTCCATTGAATTGTAAACGTGACATATATTAGACCTACTTAGGAAAGACGAGTTTTGTGTTTCCTCAGGTCTCGTGGCAGTTGTAGATTGTCGGTGACAAATATAAAACAGCGGTAATCTTCAATTATTCTGTATAAGGCCCATCATTATTTTAGTTTTAGGTTAATGGGTGTTGAGCCCGCAGTGATTTTAAGCCCATCAGTTACTAAAGAATCTAAGAGTAAGAGAGGGCCCCTTTTTAGGAAAGAAATTGGGAGAGTCTCGGATGTTATACGTCAACTTTTCCTCCCCTCTATGCGTTTTTTCTACGCTTTTTCTAACCAACTAAAATAATTAAAACATAGATGTTAAATTCCTATTTGACAATTAATTAATAATTAGGATAAATAATCTTGTTGGCCTTCATTCTTGTGATTTAAACCATTCCTATAACCTTCTTTACAAGAGAATTCTTTCAAAAATAGTTTTTAATGACTTTTACTGTCACTTATTTTAATAAATTCATCAAACTTGAGCGTAAATCAATTATTCAATAGGGAGTCAAATTGTACAAAATGTAGATACAGAATAACATCTTCGATGCATTGGAAACACATGAAAATGCGTTCTTACACTGTTGATACGGCTTGTCCTCATTGATTTGATGCATTGTACAACATGCACTTTATAGGTTGAGATTTAATAATTAAAAAAAAAATACTATGAAAATGGAACCTAAGAAATTGGAACTACAAATGTGATAAAGTTGTGTGTGTGTATGCGTGCGTGCGTGCGTGTGTGTGTGTGATATTATACCTTTAATAGACGCATTGATGAAATAGTTTGTTAAACGTAGTTAAGAGTCTTTATATGTGCTAATAAATTTTGACGAGAAAAAAATTTGAAGTACATAACTAAACAAGTACGAATAAGCATTAATCTAATTAAAAAGTAAAATTTGTAAATTTAATTAACATGATGGGTTAGTCAAAATTATCATTTAAAAACACTAAAGCTACAAAATTTGGGGCAAAACTGTGAGCCCTTGGATCCGAGATATGCGTGGGCCAGGTGGCATGCTTTTGTGCAGTTCAGGGAGAACATTTCACATGCAGGTGACGTTAACTTTGCTTGATCGCGGTTTGATTAGGACCACGAATGTTGATCCCCCAACTGCACCAACTGTCTCCACGTGGCATGATTTTATTGAACATGTTGTCCTTTTCAACACGAACTTTCCGCTTTTAGTTTTGTACCTGGGTACTTCAGTTACTTCGTTTTCATAGATTTGTTAGAAAAAATTAAAAGAAAGAAGTTTTGTCGTCAATTTAAGTAGATAGCCTTTACGCAAACTTACAAATTTATCCCCGAGAATCTACTCAATTCAAATCAAGAGTGATTGGTTTTTCGAAACCAACAAAACCGTCCTCTTATTAATCGCCGTTATTAATATTTTATTTTCTTACCAATAATTAATAAGTATAAACATATGAAACCTTCTATGCACGTGTACTGTTTATTTTTTATATTTTCTTTTAGATTTAAAAATAAATATTTGAGGACCCCCTCAATATCTAGTTACATTTTGTAAGTATGTTGATTTAAATAAGGTATTTATTGATAAGATCTAGGATTAATAAATAAATAAATTTCAAGCTCTTGGTTATTTTCAATTCTTTAAGTATCTTTTCATGTTTTTATATTTTCTAATTGTTTTTTAATTACTATTAGGTTGAGTTCTTCTTGCTTGGGATAATTAAATGATATTACATTAATTTTATATATTAATTGACATTTACAATAGTCGTATGACTCCTCAAATAAGGTAAAAGGGCAATACTTTAAATTTATTTAAACAAAAAAAAGGAATGGAAACTTGTCTTAGCCACTGATGCATAATTTCTTTACACTAATCAATTAATTAATAATGTAAATTATCCTTTCGTTTTAATTTATAACTTGCAGTCAAAACTGATGTTGATATCGAGAGTGAAGTGACGCACTTTTAATTCCAAAGTCTAGATAAAGATGGTCAAAGACTCAAAGTTTTTAGCTTCGATTAATACTATTTTAAGGAAATTAGATTTTAGATTAATTCTCCGAATAGGAAGCTTCCAGGAGGTTTCCTCATAAGAAGCAGTAAGAAGCTTCGTGGAGGCTTCATCTTTCTATTTACAGTTTAATTAAAATCATGAACTCTAGGTTTTAGAATAATTAAATGGCCTAATCCTCAGTTAATTGGTCATTACAAGCTCAAAAATCAATTGCCAAATTAAAATAAGAAATGGTTGAACATGGACATGATACAATTAAAATAAATAAAATAATTGATATCTTTCCCTTATACAGCAAGGTGCCTACATAAAGGAAGTTGAAGCCTAATAAGAAATTAACCTCTTTACAGGCCTGTTTACAGGAACGAGGAAGAGGAAGAGGAAGAGGAAGAGGAAGAGAAGCTAGCAGGCAGAGATGACGGACACTGAGGCAAGTGAGGAAATGGTGGGCAGAGCAGAGAAAAATCTCCGCTCTTGTCAGTCAAAAAAGGATAGTGTTGTCCCTAAAAAGAGGAGGTTGGTCAAGAGGATGATGTTCGATGTAATTGTGGAATCTATTGCTTCATGTTGCTGCTTTTCCACCACCACCACAGCTTTACAACCCGAAAACGGCAGCAGCTGCAAGATGGAGATGCTGAATAAGAAGTCGGAAAAGGCCATATTCCCTCACCCACATTCACCACATCAGTAAAGATTCAGTTTTGCTCTTTGTTTCGTTTTGAACACTTCTGGTTTCACTCTTCTTGTAATTTTTTTTTAATTTTTAATTTTATTTTTTCAGAAAAGTTCTTGTATGTTTGTACTTTTAGCGGGTTCCAAATGATCGATACTGTGCTTGATTCTCTGGTTCTCTCTCTGTGTTGCATTTATCAGAGCTTTTTATCGGCTTAAGATTCAGTCATAATTTTTATACAATTCACAAAGTTGGAGTTTATAGATTGGTTAATGACACAGTTTAATCAAGGCACACTACAATTCAATAAAGAACAAAGGTGAGATTTTTACTATATACAATTAAAGAAGCTGAGACAAAAAGGTGAAATTGTTCATGGAATCCTAATTCTGATTTACAAGAATAGCAAGATTTTACTTGAAATAAAGTGTTTGACAAATATGGTATAGGACATGATGGACTAAAATATAGTTGAATTCCAATTAAGCCTGAAATGTTAAACCTACTCGGGAAATGGAAGAAATTTTCTGCTTTTTATTTGTTGTTTCTTGGTTTTTTGGTAATTTTATGATTGATTGTGACGAGACGTTTTATATTCAACGAACCTTGAGTTATCTAATCCACCGAAATCAAATAATTGCCCTTGAATCTAATAGAGATTAAGATTAACGAATAATTAAAACATAATTTTCTAACCATTTGGAGACTCAACATTAGATCCTAGACGGTACCGTTTACAACAAATGTCTTATCATTATTTTTAACTTCTATATATTAAAATAAACATTCCAGATATATTATAATTATTTTCAAGGATTAAATTACATATTAAAAACACGGTTGTCAACAGAAGAAGCTAATGGTCAACTTTAACTTTAAACTCTGCTTTTTGAAATTAAACTTCTTGTCTTTTTAATTTGTTTTTACATTTTTATTGTTTACTTATTAACCCATTTACCTACTCTTTTTGTCTACATTTTCCTTTTTTGTTTTCTTCTCATTCTAAATAAATCCAAAAACCCATGTGAAGAAAAACGTATTGAAGTTGACTGATGAATCTAAAGACTGAGAGTTTTCCTGAAAGAAAAAAAAAATCTAATCTCAACAAATCCTTTTCTTTTTCTGTGTATTTTTCCAACTAAAATCAGTAAAATGCTTGTTAATATATTCTTAACAAAAAGTGTTTCTACAAAAATAGTTTACAAGTGTTCACCAAATTAATTCATTTATATGTTATGCCTATAACTAGAGTAGTAACATTCTATATTAAGCGAAAGCACTTTTTGATGAATATGGCGTTGCAACATTCTTGAAAAGTAAGTTGAATTAAACAAACAAAGCGCAGAAAATGAGAGAATTATTTATTAATGGCAAAAAAAGCTGTTTGGTCGTTGTAGATTGCTTTGTTTCTATTCATGGGAAGTAAAAAGCAATTAATGAATGTTTGGAAGCAGTTTCCCATGACTTGACAATTAAAGAAAAACTTAGGACTTACATTAACAAGTAAAAGTTTGTTACTGTATTTCGGTACAGAAAGGTACAAGAAAATCATCAGCCCCGAACTCTCGGCGCCCGCAACGAAGCAGTCTAAATAATTGGGGATTGGCTACGGTGCAGCTGCTGTATCATACAGCAGCTGCTTTTTGTGGTAAAACGGGTGCAAATCACTCTTCACACAAATCGTTTAAATCTTGTCTGTTTCTTCTGATTAACCACTTAAAACCATCTTGCAATGATTAAATTATCTTAACTGACTAGAGAGTGCATGAAGGATTAAACTACTATAAACTTGTAATGATTTTTTATATAATAACTCTCTCTCTCTCTCTCTCTCGCTAAGATTATTTTACCATATGTTTTTAAAATATATAATAAAAAGTTTAAAATAAATATCTAATGAAAATATATTTAACTTCTTAAAAATATTTTATTATAAATAAGTGATATAAACTTTCTTAAATGATAATATGTATTTATTATTTTATCTTTTAAGATTTTTATCATGTGCCAACTTTTGAAAGTTGAAACCTAAAAGATAGAATATTATTGATTCCAAAACCCGAAATAACGCTTCTAAGTCAATAAACAAGTTGCAAACTAATCCAACTTTGGTTTTTAAAGAATTATTAAATTAGGGCTGAGTTTTGGAATAAGTTCAAACTATTGATAAAAAAAAAGAGAAAAATCTTAACTAAATTATGAAGAAGAATCTCAAATTTTCACAAATTCTCCATTATGATTAAGATTTATTTCACTGTAATTAAGTTTTTTTTTTAAAAAAGATAACATATAATTACTAAAATATTAGTATAAGTTTTGGTAATCTTTTCACAAGTCCATAAAAATGATGGTCTACTATTTGACTGGTGATAATTTATATCTTATATAACAAATAAAAAACAGAAAATTAGTAAATTATCATTAACTACAAAGTAGAAAAGAAGAGAAGAAATATATTTCACATAAATAAATTCGAAACCTTTCTAATGGGAAAGCACTATAATTTTCAACTCTTGAAGATAAATATAGAGACAAGGACACTTTTCAACTCCTCTTTTTCTTTTTTCAAAGATGGATTCCAAGAAGACCAAGAGACCAACCCCAGCAGCTGCATGTGCATTTCGCAAAGACATATTAAAGAGAAAAGATTTATAATATATTATACACCAATAAGAAACTAATGTCGATCACCAGCCAATCAATTTTTCAATGAGTAATCTGAGATGGAAATGTGCATGCAATTCCTGTAGTGTAAAATGATGTGCACAATTTATAAAGGATCTTATTTTGTAAATAGCATGCAGCATCTATAATATCATTATTATGTTCTGAAATTTCCTACTGGCTTCAATAATATGATATCAACATCAAATCCCAGATATATATCATCATCATAAAATATATAAAAATGAGAATTTTGGTATCACAGGGTGAAATACAATAGGAAGGGGAGAAAAGAGTGGGAATAAAGATAAGAGTCAAGTTAATTTAATCATCAAATCATGGTGTTAATTATTGATGTTAAAGTGGTTCAAAAAAATTAGAAATGTAGCAATATAATTGGCACGTAACTTACGGACAAGGTAAAACTAAAAGCGCCTAGTATTCAACCAAATCATCTCAGTCACTAACTTTATTATCTTCTTATTATAATATAATATTACTTGCATTATCATGATATAAACAATCATTTCTTCTCCTCTTCTTTTTTTCTTCCCGTATTAATGCAATAATTACAATTCAATCCGGAAAAAAGTCAAGAAATATGCAACTTCTCAAGTCCGAATTCTGCATATTTATTTTAGTCCCAATGGACAATGGAAGAACACAGACTAATTAATTATAACTTTATCTTGGTGCAGTTAATGTAACCATTTTGCCGGCTTCTTAGTACAGAGATATCCAAGAAACTTCCTCAACCAAATACACTTTCGAGTTCAGAGACTTGGAAGAATTCTATGGCTTAGTTATGTTATTGTTATTTGTAAATCTCATCAACATCATGATATCCATAAGCTGGAAAAGTGATTGCTGAAAACCACAACACTCTATATATTCTAGAAGCGAATTCAATTTTTTTTCTTTTTTAGTTGGTTTGAATGTTATTATTACTTGTTTAAAGAAGGTTAAAAATAAAGAATTTTATACAAAATTTGTTAAGTCAGCCTAGATTGTACATATGAGTCAATTTTGTTAATAAACGGGTATTTGCATGTAGACGAAGGGGATGCAATGAATCTTATAATAAAGCAAAAGTTTTAAAAATCTATTGTAACTTCTAGAATGTGGTAAATTTTACTTTGTTATTTGTGTTAAGTATATGATGATGAAGGCAGGTGCATGCATTTTGTGTATTTATAAACATTTCTTTTTCACTATCCTATCCCATAAATCTGCTCTTTTCAGGTCATCTAGAAGACAAATACTATTTAAAAATTGAAAATAGTTTAGTCTGATTAATTCAATATTGAAGCAAATTAAAAATAGAGTTGTAGACGGTGGACCAGAATTCAAAGAGAGAGAATAAGCAGTGAAAAAGATGATCAAAACGAAGTTTAGAAAAAATAACTTACTAAGCAATGTTTAAGAAAAATTTGGTGGAATTTAACGCGATGGAATTTTATTATGAATTTTACTTTTGAACTAATCATCTCATATGGTAATTTTAGTGAAATTAAAATAAAAGCAACAAGAACAAGAATAATAATAATAATAATAATAATAATAATAATAATAATAATAATAATAATAATAATAATAATAAACCAAATTTGGGTTGTTATTCTCTGGAACAAATTAGTTTTTTTTTTGAATTTTTAATTTGAACTTTAGATCAAATTATGATATTTCCTCATTATTAAGTAATGGAACTATGATCTACAGTGGTGGCGTATAGATTGGAAAGAAGACGTGGAAGAAGAACAAGTTGAGAAATATTGTTGTCCAAGCACTGGACCCTACCTACAAAAATTTCAACATTAAACCGACACGTTACAGTAGGTAATTGACGTTTCCTTGCTCTTCTTTCTCGCTAAAAATATTATCTACTTATTATACTTATAATTATTATTCTAAATTCCTTTATTTAATAGAGAGCTCTCCACTTGCTGTTCTAATACAGAATTACAGTTTACATACCCAAGTCACTGGCAGACACAGGGATGGCGAAGCAATGCGAAGAAGTGAGCTGGAGCGACTCCGATTTCGGTGATGAAATGGTGTTGAGGAGGCCAGACCCCTGGTTTCAGGTGAAGAGGGGAAGCGTTTTTCCAGCCAAGAGGAAATCAGTGAAGAAAATGGTATTTGATAAATTCGTCAAATCTATTTGTTCACTGTTTGGTTCTCGACAGCGTCGCTGCTCTGATTCAGCCGGAGCTTCACAAGCCAAGAAGGGTAACAGCTAGCCGAAGAGGGGTTCAGAAACCCAAGCATCAAAGGAGGGAAATAGAGGCTATTTACAGTTAGCTCGCTGTAATTGTTTTTAATGCTTTCAAAGGTTTTGTATGTCACACTTTCAATAGAAACTTTATGTGCGGTTAGGCTTTGATTTATGGGTTCTAAATGTTGAATTTTTTTACTTAATTGATTCTTTCTTCCCCTGTTTCTTTATCTATGCTGAGGTGATCGTTCTGAATTTTAGTGATATAATATTGTAATTCTCCGAACTTTAGTTACCTTAGATTGGCGTCAATAGCCTATTCAACAAGTGCGCTTTACAGTACTTCACAAGTTTGTAATTAGCTGATTCCGAAAAAACCCAGAAGACCCTGTTGTTGTTTCAGTTATCACACTACAAGAACAGAGGAACCCTGTTCGCAGCATGCACCATAAGAACAGTTTTGGAGATGAGAGAGAGAGAGAGAGAGAGAGAGAGAAAGAGAAATGTTAGCTGAAAAAGTAGTCAAATTCAAATAATTACTAGGATAATGTAAGATTCTGTTTTGAGTCTTTTGACAAAGGTTTTTGATGAACTTGTCGTGAATAACATAAATGCACGAAAACCATTTTTAATACACACGATTGGCTGTCGAGTCTAAAAATTTATATATTATTAAAAAAAAAAAAAACTAACCCTGAAAATGATAGCCCTAGCTTCTTTTTCCAGTTTCACTTTGACGACCAGTTCTTTTATTGTGAAATTGGCTTCACCGATGTCAGTTAACGGCCGGTGAGTATTAAGTTAATCCATTAATTATGTCTAAAACAATAGTGAAAAAAGTTACCATTCATAACGCTGTCAAAATTTGGAATTTTACCGGACAATTTTAGTAAACGAAAGTAGTAATCAATCATTTCAGAGTAAAAAACGGGTCCCCTATCAACTACATCGTAGTTTGAGGAAACGGGTTTGTGGGGCCCGCTCTCACCTCACGTGCGGGGTATAATTATCGATTATCTAAAAGTTAAGTGACCGGTCTGAGATTCTGGCCAAATTTTATATTAAAAAAAAGGGAGAGAAAGGCATCATTATGCATCTGTGTCTTGTCTTGTTGTCTTTGTCCACGCACAGAGACAGTGTTGAAAAATCCACGTTAAAATGGTGCTTGTTTATGATATTAATAGCCTTGTAGAGCACTCCATCTTTGGAAGGAACATGACAAATGGGCCAGAGGGACTGGGAATGGACCCGACCCAAGATGTTTGCTTTCAATCTCTTCATCCCAATAGTGATGTCACTGCTCCACCAGTTGTCGACTAGTAGTCGGGGACGAAAACTTCGAGTTCAATGATCTCTTATTGCCAATCAAGCCTTTGAAAGGAAGGCAAAAACAGAGAAAAAAAAAAAAAATTTTTTTGGGTACTTTCAAAAAACACATTTTAATTAACATGATCATGGGAAATGGAAAATATTATCCATAAGAAGAGCATATAATATATATCAATCATTCGATAGAAGAGCATTTATTGTTTCTTTGACGGGGCAGTTGGTTGAAAAAACACCTTTAGAAAAAGTCTCAAATTTCATATTGAAATCATTTATTTCTATAATTAATTATCCACGTCTAAAGCAACTTCCATGTGAGCTTGATGTAATTATCCAATTGAATTTTACTTCAATTCTGGGCCGCCTTTTTTTACGAGAAAGTGGAGAGACAAAATGGATAGAATGGGGCAAGACAATACAACATCACGCATATTTCATTTATTTAGCCAATTTACCAATATAGGTAAATGTCATATAAAGAGTGTTAATGACCTGTTAAGGGTTGTTGTTATTCTGTAAATAAGCGGCTTGTGCTTTATTGCAGAAAAAGTCAATTAAAAAGAAAAACAAAAGGATATTTAGTAAACCAATTTTTAAAATTTGTTTGGCTTTTAAAAAACAGAATAAAAGTGTACAAGATTGCTGTTGTTGTTACTGTTACTGTTATTATGTGTAAATGACTGATATGGACATGTGTATTATACTTTTGTAATATTTAACAATAAATATTTATAATAAATTTTTTCAACTATTTCAAATATTTTCTATGTAAATTATTTTTACATAAATCATAATATTTTAAAAGTATAATTAATTTTTAATTAATATAAAAATATATAACCCTACAAGTTATACCAAAATATATTTCAAAATATATTATTAATTAATAAAAGTATATAAAAATATCAAATTTATTAAATTTATGTTATGAAATTTGAAAAAAATAAAAAATTTAAAAAAATAAAAAAAACCATCAGAGGGTCAATAGAAATGGTTGTCATTAACTGTCTTCTAGGCACGTCCGGCGACACTGCCTACGTCATCATGATCATCGAAGGTCGATCTATCCATGCTTGTTGGTTTGGATGACAAAAGGTGCGGTGTTTTGCTGCAAAAGACAACGAAAGTTTTGTCAAACGTTTCATCGTATTTTGTTGTAAAGCGACACACTTTTTTCCATTGAAGGCACTGCGCATGGACAGATCCCTATTCGACGATCATGTTGGTGCTAGAGGTGTCACAAACGTGCCTTTGAAATGGTCATCGGTGACCGCCTCTAATAGTAGTCTGGTGACCCCACAGGTGACAGTTTTAATTTTTTTAAAAAAGAAAATAATTAATCAAAATATTTACTTATTAAATAAGTGAAATTTTTTTTAAAATATAAAAAAATAAAGGAATATTACAATTTTATTTTTCTAGTGAGGATATTTCTAACATTTTCTATATCAAAAGCAGAAGCAAGTCTTCAAAAGCTAGGAGCTCCTTCCTTTTGATGTCCTTTATATATCCTGATTTTTTGTTTAAAGTAACTTCTTTTTTAAGCAGGTTTAAAAGTAATCCCAAATACTATAAGCTACTGCTGCTGCATAATAAAAGCTTTTTTTTACAACAACCGTAACTCTAAACTGGCCCAATGAACTATAACAAATAATATTACTCTTTCAAAAAAAAAATCCAAAATCTTGTTAAAAGTAATGTGTCAAATAATGTTCACTAAATGAATAATAAATAAAGTGATAAATGATACGATAAAATCACATAATTTAGAATAATTTTTAAGGGAAAGTATTATTCATTTTTTGGCGAGCAATTTTGACTTTCTTAAAAAGAAAAAATAAAAAATGGTAAGGAGGTTTTGGGCATAACATTTGAAAAGTTGCACTATTTTGACTCAATCAAAAAATTGATAATTGTTGGACGCTATGTGATGAGAATAATGGACTCTAGTCATTTGCTCTGTTTCAGTTTTGTTATTTTGTTTTGATGAAGAGCTGAACTATTTTATTGTTTTGTTTTAGTTTTGCACTTTACACGTGTCAATCTTGCATTGGTCCAATCTGTTAGTATATGTTTTCTCGATTATTAGAGAAGGACAACTTTTGGCTCCTTTTTTTTTTTAACTGTTTCGAAAACTTTCTAGTAAAGTTTTTCCTTCAAGCAATAGAGGTTTTGCTAGGCTTGTGAGGGAATTTCTAGATTTTTCAGACTTTCCTTTCATCAATTGGTGTTCAGAGCTTAGGCTCTTCCCTTCTCTACAATGACCGGTATTCATGGAGAAGCTAATCGAATCCTTGACGACGATCGTGGTTCGAAGGCCCCATGGGGCGCTATTTCTAAGTTGGAACAGCAATTTGAGACGTTCACTCTGGACATTACTCGGAAGCTGGACGAGCTTAGTAATGTCAAAATGGTGACCCAAGGTTTTTCTTAGCATAGAGCTCGGAATTTCTCTCAGACTCCAGCTGTTAAGTGATGTAGAATCAATCTATTAGAATGAAAGAAAGTGTTAAAAATAATCTCAACCAAGATGAAGTTTGCTGCGTTTCATGCTTAGAGAACTTCTATAATTTTGAATCAAAAGTTTCCAAAACTCTCTCTCTCCCCATCAACAACCGAAATGTCTGTTTTATATCTTAAAGTAAATGAAAGGCAAAATGGTGAGTTTTGCAGTTAGAAACTAAGCATAACAGCATATAAAATAAAAGTAAAGTCATTAGCTAATTAACTTCAAAACAGTGAGTTTTATATTTGTTGCTGCCGAGTTTGAAATCTGCCACTGCATCAGTGAGACTCTTGGATTCCATTGTCAAATATTGGGCATGGTGGTTCTACAACAGACGATGAGGTGGCTCAATGGATCCATGGTGGGGATAGGTATAAACGTTCTCATGTTCATTTTGAAGCTCCACATAATCCTGCTCCTAATTTTTAATTTAAAATGGAGTTGCCTGTGTTTGATGGATCTGTGCATATTGAAGAATTCTTAGACTGGATTGATATTGTAGAGGATTACTTTGATGGCATGAATCCACCTGAATATTTGAAAGTGAAATTAGTAGCTTATAAGTTACGTGGGGGAGGTTATGCCTGGTGGAAACAAGTAAAAAATAATAGGATGCTAGAAGGGAAGGCACCTATTCCTTCTTGGCCTCGAATGAAACAAATGCTAACTTCTCGATTTTTGCCTGCAAACTATTCGCAGAAATTATTTTTGTAGTATCTTAATTGCAAACAACTTGGCCGTAGTGTGAAAGAATATACAAATGAATTTCACTGGTTGGAATCATGTATTAATATTGCTAAAATCGAAAATCATCCGATTGCAAGGTATATTGGAGGTCTTACTACGGAATTGCAGGAAAAACTTTGAATTATCTCAAGTGTGGACTTTAAGTGATGCGATTAATTTGGCTTCCACAGTTGAGTCGCATATGTTAAGGCGCATGAATGGAGTAGTTCAGGTGGTAAAAAGCTATTTACTACAAACTCTCAGGATGTCTCTAAATCTAATGGAACATTTTACAACAAACTCATGCCAAGAAAGGTTCAGATGCTGCGACTGGTTCAAGCAAAATTACAGAGAAGAATCAGGTTAAATTACCTAATCCTTATGCTCGGCCTATTGTGGGCAAATGTTATCGATGTAATCAAGTGGGTCAAAAATCCAATGAGTGTTTTGAACGCAAGCAAATTAATTTTCCTGAAAAACAAGATTCTGAGAACCTTGAAGATGATATCAATGTTGAAGAGGGAGCTGGACACGAAGAAGAGTTTTTGGAAGGTGATGAAGGGGAGCCTATTGTTTGCATATATAGTGGAGAGGTTATTGCTTATAGAACTTAGTAATACTCAAAGGCACTCAATCTTTCGTACTAGGTACGCTATCAACAAACATGTTTGTGATGTTATAATAGATAGTGGTTCTTGTGAAAACATTGTTTCAAAGTTCGTAGTTAAGGCCTTGGAGATTACAAACAGAAAAACATCCTAGACCCTATAAAATAGGATGGATTAAGAAGATATGGAAAGCAAGGTTTTTGAATTATGTAAAGTACCATTCTCTATTGGAAAGTTAACTTCAACATTAGTTTTGGCTCTTCCTAATTTTGAGAAAGTCTTTGTAGTCGAAACTGATGCATATAAGATTGGTATTGGGGCAGTACTTTCTCAAGACAATAAGCCAATTGAATTTTTTAGTGAAAAACTATCTAAGGCCAGGCAAAAATGGGTAACTTACGAACAAGAATTTTATGCTATAGTGAGAGGTCTTCAACATTGGAAGCATTATCTTATTGGCAAAGAATTTCTCTTATTGTCAGGCCACCAAACTTTCCAATTTATAAACTGCGAAAAGAATGTTAGTAGAATGCATGCTCGTTGGGTGATGTTCTTGCAACGATTTACCTTTGTTATCAAACATAGAGTGGGAAGTTTGAATAAGGTGGCTGATGCTTTGAGCCATCGTAGTAGCTTCCTTATCATTTTGAAGACAGATTAATGGATGGTTTTGAATCCCTCAAAGATACTTATACAGATGATTCAGATTTTGACATCATTTGGAATCAATGTCTCCAGCATGCACAATGCCATGATTATCACATTTGGCATGATTTCCTTTTTAAAGGCAATCAATTGTGCATTCCTTGTTCGTCAATAAGGGAATATTTGGTGAGAGAATTACATTTTGGTGGGTTGACTGCACACAATGGTAAAGAAAAGACTTTAGCCTTACCTGAAGACCGTTTCTATAGCCTCACATGCGTAAAGAAGTAAACCAGCTTTTTGAGCGGTGTGGAATCTGTCAAAGTTCAAAAGGTAGACATCAAAATACCGGTTTTTATTCTTCTCTTCCAATCCCACAATCTGTTTGGGAGGATTTATCAATAGACTTTGTCCCAGGCTTGTCGCGAACTCAACGAGGGGTTGACTCTATCTTTGTTGTGGTGGATAGACTATCTATAATGGCAAATTTCCTACCCTGTAAGAAAATAGCTAATGCTAGCAATGTTGCTCACTTGTTCTTTCGTGAAATAGTGAGCTTACATGGGCTGCCTAAGTCCATTGTCAGTGATCGGGATGTCAAATTTATCAGCCACTTCTGCAGAGAGCTTTGGAGATGACTCAAAACATATTTGAAATTCAGTAGTGCATATCACCCACAGTCCGATGGACAAACCGAAGTGGTGAACCGAACTCTTGGTGATATGCTTCGTAGTATTGCTGGAGATCACCTAAAACATTGGGATGCTATGCTTCCTGAAGTTGAGTTTGCTTATAATAGCATGAAGAATCGCTTAACTGGTGTTGCTCCATTTGCCATAGTTTACACTAAACCTCCCAATCATATAGTTGATTTAGTTTCCATTCCATAAGCTAGAAGCAAAAAGGCTAATGAATTAATTGAGCAATTTTTAAAGCTTTATGAAGATGTTCGTTTTTTTCAAGAAGGAGATATGGTAATGGTGTTCCTTCGAAAAGAACGTTTTCCTTCAGGCACTTATAACAAGTTGAAGGCTAAGAAAATAGGTCATTTTCAAATTCTGAAGAAAACTGGGGACAATACTTATGTGATTGATTTTCCTGGCTTCTTTAAAGATTTCTTCCACATTCAACGTTGCAGACCTTTACCCCTACTTTCCCCTTGACGATGCACCGGTTCTCATTGAATAACTCGAGTCGAGTTTCTATCAAAGGAGGGATGGGATGATGAGAATAATGGACTTTAGTCATTTGCTTTGTTTCAGTTTTGTTATTTTGTTTTGATGAAGATCTGAACTTTTTATTGTTTTGTTTTAGTTTTTCACTTTACACATATCCATCTTGCATTGGTCCAATGTATTAGTATATATTGTCAGGAGTATTAGAGAAGGATAGCTTTTGGCTCATTTTTTTTTTTTGGTTGTAACCGTTTCGGAAACTTTCTACTAAAGTTTTTCCTTCATGCAACAGAGGTTTTGCTGGGCTTGTGAGGGAATTTCCAGATATTGCAGACTTTCTTTTCATCACTATGGTTATTCCCAAATGGATATTCTCTTCTAAATTAAACATTAGATGAAAATCATTGACTTATTGTCCTTATTAAATTATAGAATTATAATCTATCTTTGTCAAAAATTTATTAAATTATAGAATTATAATCTATCTTTTTCAAATTTTTGACTAGTTAATTGCAACATTTAATGGGTTATCTGCCCCTTACGCAGCAACAAGGCATAAGTAGGTAGATTGGAAAGAAGAATAAAAACAAAGCCCTAAGAGAATGTGGTTCTACTGGCCTACTCCTTGCAACTCTTCAATGAAATCAGTCTCCAATAATTAAGAGACACGTATTGGCGCTTGACTGAGTAATTAAAATAAGTGGCACATATTTAGTGGTTGAACTTTCACCCCTTAACCTTCTTCCTCGTTAAGAAAACAAATAAATAAAAAATTTTCTGTATTTAATAGAGTTAGGAGGCAAAGTCAAAACAAGAAGAGCAAAGATGGTAAAGCAATGAGAAGAAGTGAAGACAGAGCAGCCCCGGTTTACACCAAAGGGAGGCATTGTGATTCCGGCTAAGAGGAAGCTAGTAAAGAAATTGATTTTTTATAAAATTGTTAAATGTACTGCTTCCATTTTTGGTTGTCGACGTCGCTACTCTGACGCATCCGGAGCCTCGTAATATTCCCAAGGAATAGAGGGAGGTAGTTGAAGTTGGATTCAGTAACCAAAGCATAATCAAAATCAAATGTGGGAGAAAGCGATAGGCCATGCTTAATAAATCATTCTTCATGATCAAGTTGTTGATTGTGATGTTAAATTGAGTTTATTAATGGAATGATGCTTTGCATGGTTTTTAAATGATCAGTTCTGTGCGTGCACTAAATTCTCTCTAGTGTTTCTCTGTTCTTTTTCTATAATTAACCTAGTAATTATTCCTTTAGTGATGTTTATCTTGCTTCTCTGAGCTTTTAATTTCCAAGATTCACAGGAATGGCCTGTTCAAAAAAAGGTTTTTTAAAGAAAATTTCTCTAGTTTAAGATTTGCAAATTCCAAGATTACCCATTTTGATCTTAAATTTCTAGCATGAATAACTTCAGAAGAAGACAGTTTCCAAGAAAAGAAAAAAAGGGCTGAAATTGCTCATCAAGTTCAATTACTTATCATGAGGATGGTAAGATTCCATTTTGAAATTTGATCAAAATAATCCCTGAAATCATAAAAGTGATGTTTTCTGAGTTTTCGGCTACCAGTTGAGTACTCCTTCTCCAACCCAATCCACAAGTAAGACAGACCAAACATTCTAATCCTAATAATGACCCATTGAAATGGATGGTCCTTCGTTTTCTTATCAAGATAATCCATTAATAACTTTTTTTTAAAACCTTTCATAAGCTGTTAAATCTACTGTTTCCTGGAATTTACCGCCACTACCTAACAGCTTGGCTTTGGTCCATCAAGTTGACAAGGAGTCAGAAACTGAGAAAGATATGAAAATTTTATCCTCTAGATGGTTAAAAGTACGGAACTGACTATAGGCCAGTGCGTATCCATATACAGTTAATTTTTTATGTAAACGAGTGTAAAAGTTATAAATACAACTTTTATCCCAACTAAAAAATTGAAAAAGCAGCTGATGTACACACCGTAACTCCCTCCTAAAAGTACAGCAGATGATAATCTTTTTCTATTTGCAGTAATCAAACAGTTGAACGTAGTGGGAATTATGCATAGTGGAGCCCACACGCCGCAAGTAGGGACTAAAAAGTAAGAGTAACAAAGAGAGCAAAATCTTGGACGGCTCAAGTTGCTGTTCTGAGGAAGAAAGCTGAGAGAAGCCTCACCGTCGTAAGCATCAGTGCATTAATCTTACATTATAATGATGACGTCTATTCATGGATATGTATCGGACGTTAAAAATCAAGGTCAACAAAATAGAAGCTTCAAGCTTTTTTTTTTTTTTCCTTAACTCTTAAAAAAAATCGTCAAAAGTAAGATTCCATCTTTACCTGAGTTTCAGTTAACAAAAGTCAAGTCAACAATCGATAGTTAATACACTTGTAAGTAAAAAACAAAAAAAAAAAAAAAGAAGATATCAAGCATATTTATGGTTACCAGCTAATTGTCATGTGACTCAAAGATTCTTATTTAACGATTAAGTTGAAAGTGGAAAAAAAAAACCCACTATAATGGATAAAAAATTATAATAATAAATTTTTATATTTGTATAGCCTTAGCAAGTAAGCTTACTGTGTATAGGATTCCAAAGACTTTTTGAAAGAAACATAACTTAAAAAAGGATGGCGCAAAACAAGACAATGATGTTTGATAAACACATATATGTTTTCTTGATTCACTGGGCATAATCATATATGATTGTGGGTTTCGAATACTTGATATTCTGTGAGAAAAACTGAAGCTGTCAGTAAGGTACATATTCTCAATTTGCTTTTATATATAGCTGGCATTTCCGTTATATTCTTAGCTAGAGTTCTTAACTTTTTTATTTATTTATTTTTTAATTTGGTGCACTCTCATCAGGACCTGCACAAACTTGGAAACAAATTAATTTGTCCTCTTGCATATACCCCGAGCACTAATTAACAAGATAACAAAGCTATAGCCTACAAGACTACTTATATTGATCTTCAATTCTCAAATGCAAATTATAGCCTAACTAAAGCTAGGAAATTAAATTATATATGGAATAATGGGCTCTGGAAACTTTGCTGTATATATACAAACACGCGTCAACATCTTATAGAATGCCTGTTGCTGACGTTAAGCTCCACGGCATCGGCTGATAAGTCATGGAAAACATAAATCCACTTGCTTAAAAGAGAGAGAGAAGCACCTTTTTCAGAGTGTTTTGATCGAAGAGACACAAACAAGCGGAGATCCTTTCTCTACTCTACTTATTGAGTTAGTGAAGAAAAATGAGCAACCATGGCATCGGCAAAGCAGGGGCGCTGGGCCTACCGCCGACTGCAGTATGCGATAATAATAAGTGTACTGTACGTCCGGTGAAGAAGTCAGTGAAGAAAATGATATGTGAATTCGTCGTTCGCTTGCTTTGTTCTCGTTGCTGCGGAGGCTCCCAGGGCAACGCGTTTAGTAGCTCTGAAAATTTGGTTGGTCCAACTAAAGCAGAAGATGCTGGGAAGGATGTGTCTGCTTCAAATAACACCAAGTAGTTCCTGCATATATATCTCCACCATCACCTGCAAAGCTGTAGAGAATAAATATTATTGATAGCAGTGGCATCAGGGAGCGGTGTATTTGTTAAGTGTGGCATGTTGTTTGCTACTTAATCGTTTGCTGTTGGCCCGGTGATGGTGGCAGGGAGGTGGAATTCTGGTGGTAGTGCTAGTGTTTGATCAGTGGGATTGTGTCCGAAACTATACTACTATGCTGCTTTTCCTCTACTGGTGCTGGTATTATCGATGTTGTACTTTTGTGCATATGTAAATTGATTAATGTGATTTTACAATTTTCTAGCTTCCCTTCAATAATTTATTGCACAACTTAAAACCAGCCGAGATACACCATACACTTCCAAGGTGTCCAATTTAAATTTTAAACTGGAAAAGCATTTGGGTGAATTCTGATTTCATCCTTGCTCAATTTAATGATCAGTTCAAAAAATATGTTAATTAAAGTAGTTCACTTTGAATACTCGTTAAAAAGAGTGGATAATGGAAGAGGGTTTTACCAAGTGCGGGCGAAAAGTTAAAAGAGTAATATCTAGTGACTGCTCAACTTCTTGTTCCAGAAAGAAAGCTGATGGAAGCCTGACAGTCGAAAGCATCAATGCGTAACTCTTACATTGCAATGATGACGTCTATCCATGGAGCTGTATCAAACGTTAGAAATCCACGTCAACATAGCGTAGCGGGCGCTCATATGTAGAAGCTTCAAGAATTTTTTTTGTTATTCTTTATAAAAAGCTTATAGTGAAGGAGTAAAGTGCCATAAGCAGTAAAGATTCCATGTTTACCTGACGAGAGTTTTACTTTAATCAATTTCAAGTCAACAGTAGCTAGTAAATAATTATTTATATAAAGCATATATTATGTTTACTACCCAATAATCATGTGAATCAAGACTTAGTGATGGATTATGTTTCGATTAGAAAAGAACCCACCATAATGGGTTAGATGCCAAAATTAACAAGTAATGATGTACTAAGTATTATAGCAAACATATTTTAATTCAATGAGCATTAATCATAAACGATGATTGTTGATTTCGAATATGTGATGTATACAGTAAGGTACATATCCTCGATTTGCTTTCATAGCTGGCATTCCCTATTTTTAGAGACAAAATTTATGGCTCCTCTTCTCTTGCATGATACTCAGTTACAAGAAAACAAAGCTACAAGACTATATATATTGATCGTCAATTCTCACGTGTAAATTAATTATGAGATGATGGGCACTGGATTCTTTGCTATTTATACGTGTCAGCATCCCATAGAATGTTTGTTGGTGACGTTGAGCTCATTCCATCGGCTCATGAGTCATGAAAAACATGAGTCCACTCGCTTATAAGTGAAAAGAGAGGGTGACTACATTTTTCACGGTGCTTGATCGGAGAGACAGAAACAAAGACAGAGCTTTTCGTTACTCATTGCGTCAGTGAAAAAAAAAAATGAGTGAAGTACCAGAGAAGGTTGACGGAGAGAACCCAAATGAGAAGCATAGAAACGGGAAAGAAGAGCCAAATTCCGTGGCAAAGAGCCAAGCAGAGCATACGTTAAGGCCAACAAACGAACCGGGCAACGGCAAAGCAGAAGTGGGCCAAAAACCGCCGACTGAATTTTGCGATGGAAATAAGCCTGCATTTCCAAAGAAGAGAATGTCGGTGATGAGGAGGATACTTTGTTTTATTTGCTTTTGCTGCTCAGGCTCTGAAAGTCCGGTTGAATCACCTAAAGCTGAAGATTAGCGCCAAGTAATTCTTGCTTAAATACCTCCATCATCACCTGCGTATGTAAGCTATAAAGAATAATCTGTTGATGGAGGTTGTACAGATATGTTTGTTATTTGGAAGTAGTGCATGTTGCGTGTGAAGTTAACAACTGCTACTTGCTTCTTGTTGCCTGGGTGATGGTGGTGGAACACTGCTTGTAGCAGTAGTATTTGATCAGTGTGGTCGTGTCTGTAACTATACTATTATGCTGCTTTTCCTGTTCTGAGGCCGGAATTATCGATGGTGTATTTTCGTGCATGAATTGATTAATATGCTTTTACAATTTGCAGCTTCGCGTCAAATATAGTTCATTCTCTGACTCTATAGCTTTCTGGCTTTTGATAATTTCTTTTATTGTCTTCAATGGTTCGTTCTTGATCAATATATATATATATATATATAGTTGTGGATTTACTCAGATATTAATCAATTTAATCTTAATTGACTATACGAGGGTATTTAATTTGCCTTGAAATTAACCAGACGAGACACACACCAATTAAAATTTAAACCGGAGATATATCGGGGGAATTCAGCTGATTTCATCCTTGTTCAACTTAATGAGATCAAAATATATGTAGATCAAGGCCAATTAAATGGTTCACTTTTGCGTACTAAATAAAAAGGAGTGGAAAGCGGAAGGAGGGTTTTGGTGGTAAATAAATTCGTTTATTCTAATTAATTTGGTGGCTACGATTAGGCATTAGAATCTACAGAGGGTAAAGCTTTATCTAGCTTTATCCATCTACTAAACGAGTCAACATTCCTCCGAATTAAAGGACAACACAAATTGTTCAATATTTTTTCACGTTTTGCCTTTTCTTTCTTAAATTGTGTCGTCAGATTCTTTTTTTTTTTTTCTGCTCATTAATGGCCAGGCATTATCCTTAATAGCCAACATTAACATGTATATCGATCTATAGAAGTCTTCTTGAAATGTACATTAGGTAAGGGTATAGTCTTATATGATGTAGCAATTCTGGAGTCTTAATTAAGTTCACATTTTGATACATGACCAAGCATAATATCAAAACGCATTTTCAATTGCCTCTGTGTTTCATGTAGTTTACTTGGGTTTTACTTTGATCAATTTCAAGTCAATAATAGGTAACTGATATATATTAGATAAAATACATATAAAAAGCAGATATCATGGTTACTGTCTAATAGTCATGTGACTCACGATTCTTATTGATGGATCAATGTTACGATTAATAAATAATCCACCATAGAGGGAGAAAAATATTATAAAATACATTTATATATATATATATTTGTATCGCATTAGCTATAGGAAGCTTAATGTGCCTAGGATTCCAAAGAACTTTAACGTATAACAAAGCATAAAAAAGGATGGCAACAAAACAGAACATGATGCATGACAATAAACATAATTTAATTCAATGAGCGTTAATCATAAATTATGATTGTTAATTTCGAATATGTGATATATATAGTGAAAAAAAGAAGGTATCAGTAAGGTACTTGTTCTCGATTTGCTTTCATAGCCGGCATTCCCTCTTCTCAGTGATTTGGCGCCTTCTCATCAGGACTTGCCCAAACTTGGAGGCAAAATTCATGTGTCTTGCATACACCTCAAAAGACTCTATACATTGCTCTTCAATTCTCACATGTAAATTATAGCTCTAAAGCAAATTATTAAATTAATTATCAGATAGTGGGCAGTGGATTCTTTGCGCATATATATACACGTGTCAGCATCGTATAGAAATCTTGTTGCTGACGTTGAGCTCCATTTAAGCAGCTTGCGAGTCACAAATAACATGAATCCACTTGCTTATAGGAGAAAGAGGGGAAGCACATTTTTCAGAGTGCTTGATCGGAGAGACAGAAAAAAAGAGAGAGCGTTTCGCTACTCATTTAGTGAAAAAAAATAAATGAGTAAAGTTCCAGAAAAGGTTGACAAGGAGAACCCAAATGACAAACATAGCAACAGCAAAGCAGAGGCGCCAAATTCCGGGGCAAAGAGCGAAGCAGAGCAAACGATGAAGCCAACAAACGAATTGGGCAAGCCGACTTCATTTGCCGATGGAAATGCGCCTGTAATTCCACGGAAGAAAATGATACTTTCTTCTATTTGCTTTTGCCTTGGCTGCGGAGGCTCCAGGGACAACGCTTCTTGTAGCTCTGAAACTTCGGCTGAATCACCTAAAGCAGAAGATGCCAGGAAGGATGTGGTTGCTCCAAATAAAGCCGAGTAGTTCCTGCTTATATACCTCCATCATCACCTACATGCACATGTAAGCTGTAGAGAATAAGCTATTGATGGTAGCTGTATCAGATGTGGTGGTTGTTTGGACGTGTTGCATGTTGTTCGTGAATCTAGTGCTACTTAATCGGCTTGTTATTCGCTTGGTTATGATGGAGGAACTCTGTTTGTAGTAGTAGATTTTGATCATATCGTGTGGTTGTGTTGTGTCTGAAGCTATAGTGCAATTCTGTTTTTGCGGTACTAGTGCTGCTATTCTCGATGTTGTACTTTCGTGCAAAATTAACGTACTTTTATGATCTTCCAGCTTAGTTTGCCTTCAATAGTTTATTCACTGTAGCTTTCTGGCTTTTGATAATTTCATGAATTTGATCTTAATTGACCATACGTGGGTATTTAAGTTGCCTTTGAAACCATACAAGATAACACCAATTAAAATTTATACCGGAAAAAAATATTGGGTCATTAATTCAGCTGATTTCATGCTTTTTCAACTTATTGACATCAAGCTAGATCAATACCAATTAAAATAGTACTTCACTTTGCATATTAATTAAAATAGTGGATAGTGGGAAGGAGGGATTTGGCAGTAATTTCGTTATCGATTTATTCTAATTCATTTTAGTGGCTACAATTAATTAGCTAGCTAGGCGCAAAAGTCCACAACGGTTAAAGCTGTACCTGGCCAGCTTTATCCATACACTAAAAGAGCCACGATTCCTACAAATTAAGTGACACAAATTGTTCAAGCTGATTTCATGTTTAGCTTTTCTTTCTTGAATTTTGTCATCATATTCTTTCCTCTCTGCTCATTAATGGTCAGGCATGACCCTTAATAGCCAAACAGGTCTATCAATTTACAGAAGTCTTCTTGATGTGTGCATCAGATAATTAAGGGTAGCCTTATGTAATGTAGTAATATATTCTTGAGTCTTTAGATGATATTATTTCGTGTTTGGGCACTTCCCTGTCTGAAAATTTTATATTATATACTGACCACTAATTTCGAAGTTGAAGATGAAGAGAATATATCCTCATTTGAATAACTCTCCTTAAACGAATGTGAACTGCATCGAGATAATTAATTTGTTGTAATCAAGTGTGCTGAGCAAGACAATAATGAGCAGTTTCATCCAACGATGCATATAATATAATCTTGATGATCAAAAGGAATAATGAAAAGTTATTACAGTAGCTAGTAAGATAATATAAATATATAACAATAATGGCTCTCTGAAGAATAAATAAATGGAATGGATGACCCACACAAGTTTGAAAACAAGGTCAAAACCGAAATGTAACAGTGATACGACGCAGGACTGATTACGCAATTAATATGCGATTAAAGGAATCTTAATTAGGCCACAGAAGAAAAGCTAATAAGAATTAGTGCTATACCAACCTGCCTCAATACAAATATGTAGAAACTTGGAAAAAGAGATTGCCTCAGATTCTGAACGCCACCAATTATTGATTAAAATATGGTTGAAGTGTTCCCTTGCAATGAATGAAGCTGGTGTATTATGACATTTAAATTCAATTTATATACTATTCATAGCTTCCAAACTTCAATGGAAAGAAAGCTATCACTGAACTTTGTTTGAATAATCTAAATAGACTTTGTGGTCCACAAGACAATCTAACTATTCAAATTATCGGAATTGGATTTATTAGCACTCTTTTGAACTTAAATGTCTCTTCTAATGCGCCATTTGGACTATATTAATACACGAAAGGCTTGCGGTGGATAATTTTAGAAAGTCGCACTTGGAATCAAATTAAGTTTAAATGCGCCGCCGCTGTTAAGCTCTTGGCAGATTGGGAGGGAAACCACACTGCACCACAAATACGAGTACAATTGTCCAGTGTGTGAGTCAGAGAAATCTGAAGCCGACACTCCACAATCTATCTTGTCTATTCATAATTAAATATTGAGATTAAAGCATGCAGGATGCAGACTAGGGGTGGCAATTTTTGACACGACCCGTGAACACGACACGAACACGACACGAATACGTTACACGATTAATAAATGGGTCGGGTTAGTGTTGAAGGTGTTCAACACGCCAACCCGTTTAATGACACGAATAGTTAAATATATTTTGTACATTCTTAATATGTAAATTCATTCAATGATATAAATTATTACCTACTTACAATATATATATTATAAAATTGAAATTTTTATACTATAAAATAAATTAATTTATAAAATAATAAATTATGATAATTTTAATAATATTTTATACTAACAATGGTTTATATTCTAAAAATAATTTTAATTGATTTAAATATAGAAATATAATATATTATGTATAATTAAGTTAAATAATTAAGTAAATTATGCGAATTAAATATGACACGATTACGACACGT
The DNA here is from genome assembly GCA_013180625.2 of Boswellia sacra. Classification (NCBI taxonomy): domain Eukaryota; kingdom Viridiplantae; phylum Streptophyta; class Magnoliopsida; order Sapindales; family Burseraceae; genus Boswellia; species Boswellia sacra. The sequence continues at coordinate 42,519 of SNVD02001047.1, read as the reverse complement.
GAGTAACACGTTTAATAATTGGGTGGGTTTAGGTTTCATGTTTTGACACGAATAATTAAATGGGTCGACACGACACGATTGTCACCCTAAGGCAGACGTCAATGAAAATCAACGTGAAGAGTGCGCCGTACAATAGCTTTTATGGAACTCTCTTTTATGGTAATTTTTCTACTTTTGTTAGGGTGGGATCATGTAAATGGGCCCGATCAGGGCTTGGGACCCGGGCCATGATGGTTAGCCTAGAATTGCGGCTTCCAATCCAACCCAACAAACATTCGGAAATGTTTCGATGCAGGAAAACATCTACAAATAAAATACTCTTATATCCTTAATTTAACCTCTTAAATTCTTTTTTTTTTTTTTACATTTGAGTTAAATTACACCAAGCCCCAAAATTGATAGAGCCGAAAGTGTAATTGTCTTGTTCTTTTCTCACTTTAAATTGATTTAATAATCCAATAATAGAGGAAAGACAGTTTAGTCCATTTGTAACTAATAGAAAAAGATGGTCATGGTAGTTATGATGATGCTGATGCCCACTTGCCACTTGTTCCCCTACGTTAGATAATTTTGTGGTGATTGATGAATGCTATCCGCTAAATTCCGTCTTTAAATGAATAGCCGTAACAAAATTTTCTTTCTATTATAAAATGAGACATATGAAATTTGTTGGATCTTGGACTCCCCACAACTGTCTTAACTGTGAAGTAGATGTGGATAAAATAAATAAAGAAATACGTTTTGAAAATTTTGGCCGCAAAGGTTGAAATTCTTGCAAATTTCTAATAGTGTAGAAGGCTGTTCCTCTACCCTGAAATCTTGTCCTCCACTCGTCGAACATTTCATCATTACGAGAGTTTCTTTCAAGACTGGACTGCAGAGGAGTGGTTGGTTTACTAGTTAAGAAGACTGTAACAATAAACAAATGTTCTTTGCCTCACGTGTGGCTCAAATTTCCATGAAAGGCACTTATTACCTTACTTTTATGACCTTTTTGGTTGGATTGAGTGACACAATAATTGATTCTTAATAATTTATTAATTAAAAAAACTCTCTTTATTGATATTACAAGAAATGATTTCTTTTTGGTAATATATATTTTGGGCATTTATAAATGGCTCAATATCCATGCCTTTAAAGAACTTTTCTCTGTGACTTTTCTGATCTTATTTGATCATATTACCAGTGGTGATCATGATCATGAGTAGTTGGCTAGTATTTGATTCTTATCTATGATATGTAACATGCTTATATATATTTATAAGGTTAACTCTGAATGGATGGTCAAATTCTTCATTATAATTGAAATTGGATTTAAGATTGATAGAATGCTCGCTAGATGTTGCTGAGTCAATTTTGTAACGCATGTATTGGTTAGAAAGTGAAAACAATTTAGACTTATATTTACAGATGGAAACAAAAGGGCCAAAGACGGTAAAGCAACCCCCTTATCTCCCGGTTCCAGTTATATTTTACGAAAAAACAAAAGTTAACGAAGAAAGAGTCTCATACATTTATCCAATTAATCACATTATCACAAAAGCCTGGTAAAAGTAGAAAATTTATCCTTTTGGGTACTTGGTGAAAACAAATTTTGACACAACAGAAAACAGAACGAATGATCCAAAATAGCAGACAAGTTTGCAATAGTCTGTAAAATGTGTGCTTCACCCAGCCATTTCCACTTCTGGCAGGACGCCCCAACACACCAGAACCTCCATTTTCTCCATTTCACAAGTCAGTCAGGGCAAGTGTCTTCAATTCCAACAAATTCTGAAATGACTTTCAATCCCGGTTTTTTTCTTCTATAAATTTAAGGCTCTAAAGACCATTCATATCCGGACTTTGCTTTTCCAATTTGGATTACTACCAACTGCAGGCCGACTTTATTAAAGAAAAATTAGACACAGACAAAATAGATATAATTATGAGCATGGCGTCATGCATGCCTATAATTTTTTGCATAGCCACGTGTGGAATGTAATCTACAATGCATAAGCAGTCACATGTCACCTAAGGAAGTTTCTGTTGAATTCTTAGCTCTCAAGCTTTCCTCCCATTGGCTATTAATTCCTCTAAAAAATAATAAGAAAAATAAAACATAAAAAATTTGAAACTTCTATATATCCACAGTTAAATTATTGCTGATCCTGCTTATCCACCAAAGCAGTGAAAGCTCAGTAGAGAAAGTTCGTAACTTCGTAAGAATACTAGTGCAACAGTCAGAAAGGAGAAGAGCCAAGCAGAGATGACTGTGAAGGTGAACCCGGTTGAAGAATCAGTCTCGGGCAAAAGGGGGAGAAGAATGGTGGCTCATGAGGATGTGATCTGCGAGGCCGAGGCTCATCCATGGCACAAGATAAAGAGGGCAAGCGTTATCCCCACAAGGAGAAGACTTGTGAAGCGGATGATGTTTGATCTCCTTGTCAACTTCGTTGGTTCTCTTTGCTCCTCTGGTGCCTCCTCATCTGAGAACAACAAGCTGTCGAAAAACCAGAAATGCACGGATAAATTCCAATATCGCTGAGAAGTGACGAGCCAATCTCTACTTCTCCTTGTTGTAATTTCTCTGTACGATATAATTATTGATCATCTGCTGACGAGCTTGGTTTAATGATTAGTTATTATTTTCTTTATCTTGGTTTCTCATAATCACTCAATTTCTGCTTTCCGTGGTTGTTCTTGCTTATGGATCTCTTGAGGATTGAAATTGTTGTCACCAAATTTTTTTTTAAAAAAAAAAAGCAATTCAAGCCCTCACCGTAACAATAAAGGACCCGATCCCCATGGTGATTCATTGTTTGAATGAATCCCAAAATCACAACACCTCCAAGAAACAGAGGAGCCGCATGGTGATTCATTCATTGATTGAACGAAACCAGATAAGCTTAATTCTCCCGGAAAGGGACGAAAGATCAGATTTTTCATAAGCTCAAACCCATTTCAAAGATCCATGATGGTCTGGCTCTTAAAAGCAGAATTTTTGAGAATCCTGTTCCTCTGCAAATGCAGATACATTTGCATTTCTCAGTGGTTTTGCTCTATCCGTCCATGCCCTGATGATCATGGTTTTCATCAAAACAATCAAAGAGTGGAAACTTTAAACGATTAAGTGCTTATTTTCAGATTATCAATTTCACGGAGCCGGTGATGTCCTCTGTGAGTCTCATAACCTGAGTGGGTCATAATGTGAATGAATAAAAGAATTGTGGTTTTTTTTTTTCAAAAAAAAAAAAAAGAATATATCCTTTGTAAATTTTAAATACAATTTCATGTTATAAAATAATTTCAGTCAATTTGTATATAATAAATATATATATATATATATATATATATATATATATATATATATATATTTAAATACGGAAGAAGAGAAACCTGGCATTCTTTTGACTTTCTGGTGGGGAGCTGGGGCCGGGTCATGGGAGTGGATTTGGAAACGGGTTCAAGAGCCGACCTGAGAGCTTACTCGGCTCCAAAGCTGTTTGACTTGAAGCAGCTCAGTTCTTCGCAGCTCAGACTCGTGGAGACGGGAGAGGTGATGGCACAAAAACGAACAGCTCAGCCATAGAGGTATTGTAAGAGAACCCCCGATCGCTTAGGAAAACCAGCAAAAGATTGTCCTTTGTAAGGAATTTGATGATTTTATTTTGAAGAGGATCGCTGATGATTAATGATAAATTTCTGAATTTTATTAATGGAGAAAGGGTTTCTGAAATTATGAGAGCTGGCCACAGTATATCAGGTAGTCAAAGGATAAAGAAAGGAATAATATGAAGGGATGTTCAGGTTCAGCTCAGGCTTGTGGTGGAGAGAATGTCTCACGTGACTTGACTTTACCTTTTGTCCTCTTTCAACTATCAAGTAAATTTACCTATTAATAGGGGCATTTTGCTTTTAATGTGGATATGAGCTATTTTACTCTAAAAATTTTGGGCTGGTCTGGGCTGGGCTTGTCAAGGCCCTACCTGGCTAGGCCCATGGATATATGCATAATTGATGTTTGGGTTTAATTCACAGGAAACCCAGAAAATGGCAGACCTGAAAGTGTTACCATCTTGCTATTTTGGGACTTCTAGATTAATTTTTAAAAATCCAATTCTAGAACAGAGACAGTTAGTCCATTTGTAATCGTAACCAACAGAAAAGGATGCTCACTGTAAATGAAGTCATGATGGTGCTAACTTGATAATATTATGATGAAAGTTACTTTATTAAAAATTAAACAAATCTCCTAATTTGTCCTGATGAATAGCTGTCACAAGCTTTTCATTCTATTTTAAAACTATTCCTATCAATCTTTGTGGACCTTGGACTTACCACTACTACTGTCAAAACTGTGAAGTTGACAAGATAAAAATGCAGAATAATTTCTGAATCTGGGCCATCATTGCCATTAAGGTTGAACGTGAAATTGCATTTTGTGAATTGTGTTAATTCTTTAAAGAAGTGAATTAAATATTTTCGTATATTTTAACGATTAGTTTTCTTTTGTACTTTGGAAATATCGTTCCGATCTGAAATCTTATCCTGTACCAAATTGAAGAAAATTTACCCCAGAGAAAACTCTACGATGACTTTAAAAGTAAAAAGCAAATTAATTGAAAGCATCGTCTTTGGTGCTATTCATTAATGGTGATGAGTACTTTGCTGATATAAATTTAATTATTGATATGCGATAATTAACATGATTCAACTTTAACTAAACCATCAAAATCCTTAAATTTTACACAATCATTGCAATAGTATTAAGCTAATAATAGAATCCCAGCTGGACGTTATCGGGGAAACGAGAATGAAAGCTGTTAATAGTCAAAAAAGTGAAAAATGTCGAATTGGAGATGGTAACAATTTACACTTGTTATCTACTTTGCGAATGAAGTCAAAGAAGGATATGAGCCTCTGGAAACTGGAGAGTAAGTAAAAGCAACATCGGTATCTATAGACTCTAGCTGTACTTCAGGGAAAAAATAAAAAGATTGAAAGCGTCGCAGCATATCTAGTAATGGGAGCCAGCAAGCAGCCAGGGTGACGGCAAGGTTAAAGCAGAGAACTTTTTTTTCTTCTTCTGGGTTCTCGGCTAAAACAAAAACAAAATCAAAATCTAACATGATTTCAAGGACTTCGCATTCACAAGAACAAATAATAATTGACATTTTTCTGTGAAATCTACCCTCCACCCAGAAGAGAGAACTTACCCCATTCACCCCCTGCCAGGCTGCCACAAGCCAATCAGCACCCCCTATCCTCTCCATTTAGCAGAGCTGAGTGCCTCAAATTTCAACCTTCTAAGCTAACAAAAGCAAACTTGCTTTACTTCCCAAAGTGCCGACTTTATCAAGATAAATAAATATGCTAGACAGAGACAAATCACATAGTTGTAGGCAACATCTGCACATATACATGATTTTAAGCTTTGCTTAGCCACGTTGGAATCTAATCCAATGCGCTTAGGAAGCACGTGTCACCAAAATAAGTTGTTCTCTTTACTGTTGCATCCTTGAGATACAAGTTTGGAGCCAAGGAGAAATTAAAATAAAATTAAAGTTATTTGATGCCTATATATTCACGGCAATAGAGCCTGGCCTGCTGTCCATACAAAGCAGCCAAAGCTCAACCCAAGAGAGAGTGAGTAGTTAGTTAGCTTTGCAAGTGTACAACTCCAACACTCAAAGGAGGAGAGGGAAGCAGATATGGCAGTGAAGGTGAAGCCGGTTGATGCAACAGTCTGCGCGAAAAGAGGGCGGCAAAGAAAGGTGAAACCAAACGATGATGTGATCTGCAAGGCCGAGAATTTTCAGCAATTCTTCAAGGCAAAGGAGGCAAGTGTGATCCCTCCAAAGAGAAGACTTGTTAAGCGCATGATGTTTGATCTGCTTGTCAAGTTTGCGGCTTCTCTTTGCTCCTCTGGAGCCTCAACTTCCGTGGAGACGCACCTGTCAAACACCCAGAACTGTAAGGATCCATTCCCCTAATCTTAATAACCCAACCTTCTTCCCCTTGTTCTTGATCCTCTATGTAATTAATGCACTCATGAGTTGGGTCTAATGAAAATTACATCTTTATTATTACTATTATTATTTTTATTATTTGCCTATTTTGTTCTTAATTACTTACTGATTTGTTGAGGATTGTGCTTGTGCTTACCAATTTACACGAGTTGGATATTTACAGAATCAAAGAATGAAACAATCAATCTAAGCCCCAAAAGTGGCTTCATGGCGATTCATTGTTCAAATGAATAAGTTACGCATATGTTCTGAAAGAGAAGAAAAACAATAACAACTTTCATGACAGCTCAAACCCATAAAAAGAGATTTAAAGGTTCATGATATTTTGCAATCCGTGCCCAGAGCAGAGTCAGAGTCAGAGACGCCTCGCAGTGCCTTGCGCAATCATCTTTCTCAATTTGTCCATGTTCTGATGATCAAGATGATGAATGATTTTCAACAAAACAATAGACGAAACAAAAATAAACGATTAGGTAACTATTTTATTTTTATTTTTTAAGGACTGACAAGCTGGCTGATTTAAATGGTCTATGAGATAAGATTAAATAAACAAAAGAATTGCTTTTTATTATTATTTTGTTAAAAGGATTTCTGTTTTGATGAATGTATCCAAAATCTTTAGAAAAGTTCCTATACAATCTGATGTTAAATTCTTCATTTATTTTCATTTCCTCTAAAAAAAGCTGGGTGAAAATTTTAAAATCAGGTAAAAGAAAAAGAATGGTGAATAATAAGACAACAAATTAAAAAGACATACGTGGCAGTCTTTGGGCTCTCGGTTCAAGAGCTTGCAGTGGGGTGATTTGGACTCTGATAAACCGGCTCGAATGACGCACTTGAAGTCGGCTTGGCTCAGTTACAACTTCGCCTCCAAAGCTGTTGACTCGAACGAGCTCAAGCCTTTGCACTGATCAGTTCCGTCGAGAGGTGAAGGCCCCGGAACAGCTAATAACACCGCATCATGAAATAGACTTGATCGCACAGAGGAAGCAGCAAAAGGGTCTATTTTCATGAGGAATTGGATGATTTTGCAGAGAAGGGAATCGCTCATGATTAAATTTCCGAAATTTTGACTAAGGAGAGCAAGCGCTGGCTAAATGGGTTGCTTAGATTATGAAAGATGGCACTATCAAGAGGATAAAGAAAGAAGTGTAAATAGCCGCAGGTTGAAGCTTGTTGTGGAGAAGTTTTCTGGTGACTTTAAGCTTTGGTGTTTCAACTACAAAGTGCAACGCTGTAGTCAGATAACTACTTTTAACTTTACACAATGCACTAGTTTATGTTCTTTCTATATATATAAAGACAAAATAATATATATATATCTTAAATATGGTGGGTCATAACACACTCTGGTTAGCAGCTTACTAAACCATAACATTTAACATTCTTAAAAAAATGTTTTAGACTTCTTGTATAGGTTTTCTTAGTTGAGTATCTCAAAGTTAGAAACTCAATTGCCTGGCCATGTTGCAGCGCCTAGCTGTTTACTATCTTCAAATATATGTATCTATTGGGTCTAGTCTCAACTTCATGGTGATGAGATTCAGCATTAAGGTCCGTCTCTAAGTAAAGAAAAAAAAATTGAGCATCATGGTCCCCTTCCCCTCAACAAGATCACATGCACCCTCAGGCTTTACAATTTGGGCGACCTTACCCACAAGCATAATAGGATGATTGCTATGAATATTGATTCAACCTTTTCTAAAATTAAAGGTGTGCCGAGGACCCCACATTTGGCCCCCGCGCATAGGTCACAATATGGACGGTCCAACCTGTATAAGCCTGCCTCCATCAAAGTCAAGATACATACATTCTACGTCAAAGTGATCAAATATGGACCTTAACCAATTCCGAGCTAGAAAGTACTGTACCGGAACTGAACATATTGTTCCGACGTTTGACCTCCCTTACCCCTCGTGGCTAGAGATTTGGCATCAACAAAAATAAAAGGTTAAACAGTAAAAGATATATCATAGATGGTCAGTTAGATCTATACATCATAGATTACTGTGAAACATCTAGTGGAGTCTGAACCTCTACAACTGCACTAAGAGGCCTCAAAATTGAACTTTTTGTTTGCCCATTTTAATCTTGTAAGCGCTTACACAAAATTAGAAATCACTTTTTTTTTTTTTTTAATTTGATTGATCTTTCATTTCATGTTTGAAAAGTTCTAGAATTTTTGGAATTCATAGGGAATTTCAAGACATCAAATGAGGTGACAACATTTTCTCTTTCAACGATCAAGATTTGTCTTTCACAAAAAAGTCCAAATGACACAAAGCCAAAACGGTTATAACACCAAAAAGATGAATATGAAAGGGCAACCAAGTTTGGCCATTGAAAAAGAATTTGAAGAATAGAAATATCGGATGTAACTTTTGATGAAAATAGTACATGACTCTTTTAAGTTTCCAGTGAAACGCCCATGACCACGAGTAAGTGTGAACAATAACACAAAAATTTTAATGCCAGCAAAGAGAAACGATGCTGCTCATCTCGGTACTCTAATTTGGGATTTTGTAAAATTGGAAAACAAGTTTTGATGCTTGACGTAAATTTTCAAGCTTACTGAGCTTTGAGATCATGTGCTGAACTGTTGATCTCGAGCATGTGTCCCCAAGTCTTCCTTAGAATTCATTTCAAGTACAGACATGGTGTTACAAACCTGAAAATGCTTATTCTAATATGCAAATTTTCCATTAAATTTGTTCATATTCTTCCATTCATCTTTTCCTTTATTCTTGAATAAGACTTGTTTTGTTTAGTTTCTTCCAACTGGTGCTTGCCAATTCATGTGCCCACTTCAGCTGTAAATAAAGCGCACTACCCTTGTGATTTTGATAGTTTAACTTGCAATGAGCGAGTTATTTTTGCTCTCTTCTGTACGTGTCTCCTCTCGCTCTGCAGAATGCTTGATTCCCAAGCTGCTCTATCTCCAAAAATGATCAACAATCACATGAACACCTCAGCTTACAACCTGACCCATTCATTCTTCAAGGAAAGTAAAATAAAACACAATTACACGCTCAGATCAGGTAGCCTCGGCCTCCACAGAGTTACTCAAGAAATCATGAGCACATGTAAGGAACTGGGCAAGGCTAAGACAGAGCCAACGTTCAAGCCAAATAATTATGCAAGTGTAATTCCAGCAAAGAGGAAATTAGTCAAGAAAATGATGTTTGAAGCCATAGTTCACTTATGTTCTTCTCTTTGCACTTCCTTTGAGGCCTCCATAAAGTCCTGCAATGCACAATGCTCGTAGCTCTTCAAATATGGTCAAAACATGACCTAAAGCAATAGATACCAAGAAGAGTAATGATGCATGCGTTCTCAATACCATTCGCTCCACAGCACGCCAAACTGTAAATACTTGTTATAAATAATTCCATGTTTGTCTATAAATCTTCTCCTTGCTCTTGTTGCTTCTATGATAATGTAGTACTTATGGACCGCTAAAGAGGTGGCTTTCTCATTTTCCGTTGCTCTTTGATGTTATGATGACTATTCCTGCAAATTGAATTATTTAGGATTGTGCTTGTCGTTACCAATTCACAAAGTCAAAGATGACACAATCAATTTAAGTCCCCACTGTGAAGAAACAGAGGCCTCCCACGGCGATTCAGTGTTTGAATGAACCCAGAAAGGCTTTTGCATATCTTGGTCAGAAAACAACCACGAAAAAATAGCGAAGTTAATAAATTTCATAAAAACTTAAAAACAGAAATGGAGATTCGAAGGTCCAAGATATCCAGAGGCAGGGACCCCAGTGCCCTATGCAAATGCAGATGCTTTTTCCAATGGTATTTCCCTATGTATCTATCTTCTTGGTTGAGGATCACAGTGCATGAATGCTTAATGTACAGATATTCTTCGGAAATTTTTTTAGATTTGTATTTTTCTGCCTCAAGTCCCTGTCCAGGAGTGTACTCTTCTGGGAAACACTCAAGGAGATGAATTGCAGATTTTGAAAAATAAAAATAAAAAAGTCGTAATGTGGTATAAAAATTTCATTTATAAACCGGTTATGAGAATATAAATATACTAAAGTTAATCCAGTAAAACTGCTATGAAAATTAAAATTCTTTTAATTTTTTTAATCTCTTTTAATTTTTTATTTTCTCATATAAATTTACAGAATATTAATCCAGATAGAAAACTTACGTGGCAATTTTAACTTTAGATTCAACAACTGGGGCAGGATCTTGGGCAGTGGGCTTGGGCTCTGATCAAGCGGGCTCCCAAACCCACTAGAAAGCTTGCTGGCTAGATCAGTTGCTTCGGCTCCGAAGTGAAAGTCGTTGACTAATAAAACCACCTCAGATCTTCGCAGCTGTATATCCTTGAAAGCTCGGGGACGCTTTTCTCTTCGCTAGATGACTTCAAAAGATTGATATGCCGGCCACTTTCCATCACGAGGGAGCTCTAAACAGTCCTATTATATAATTTTTTTTTTTTGGTGACTTACGATAGATGATCGATGTTTGTTTAATCTGACAATTGATTAATTCTCACTGCTCATGGTCAGGGGATCTTTTTCGTCTAAATTTTCCGTTAATCTGGACTGATTTACCTTATTAATTTGGTGTATACGAATTGTATGTATCATGTTGGATCCTCTCCATTCCACTTAAAATTGGAATTTAACACATAATATATGTGTATTAGATCTTATTTTAACTTAATTGCCATCATATAGATCCATAATTTTCAGAGTCAATCGTCTTCAATGGACTCAGATTAAGTGTAAATCTAACAAGCATAGTTGCGTGGAAAACGTAACCCCGATAAAATATATATAAAGTCTTGTTTCCTCTATTTGTAATTCTATTTAATTTCTGGTAATTAAAAGCTAGTGACGATATATATGAATATTCTAGGTGTCACATCATGGGCTCCATGCAACAATAGGAAGCCACCTCTAAGTGACCTTGGTCGTTTATTTCGGCTCCAAATATATTGAGTGTTGACTTAAACCAGTCCAGGTCGCCGCTGTTCAGAATATTGAAGAGTCATACATTATGTGGTTTTGATTCTCCCACTAATTCTTTGATTGCAGAGGAAATCCCATATGCAAAGAAAACTTATGATTTGGGAATTTTGTTTCTTCGTCTTGGTTAATACATATCTAGATCAATATGGAGTAGTTTTATTTCATCCTTGTTTACCCTTTGCGTAAATTAATTATGTGGAGCTTGGATCTCACCAGCTATACATTAAGCCTCAAATTTGAATTTTATGGTATCCAATTTTTAAGTCGTTTGTTCCTTTATGAATCTGTTATTTTTGTTTTCAATTAAATTTAGAAATATGTGGTTGATTTTGAATTATTTTGAATTTTGAAAAGGATATGTGGTTGAGATTAAATATAAATTACATTGAAAAATGTGTAACACAAAAAACAGGATTTGGATCCATAAACAACCATAGCCTTACACTTCCTTAACACAACCCCCATTGTTTGCCCAAAGATCAACCCCCACCCAGGCTTTTGGAAAACCGAAAACCTTCATGGATCCCCCAAACGTCAACCTTGGTTGCGCCGTTAAGCCATCACTTTTTCTATCTCAAAATTTGCAATGACCAAATCACCCTTCACACTAATTCAGTAAATGTATTCCTTCGTCAGATTTTCCTTTCTTTCATTCCTTCCTCCTCTCACCCACCAAACGCTCTTCAAATTCAAATCTAAAACATAAATAAATCCCAAAATTTAAGGGTGTGTTCGTTTATGAATCTGGTATTTTTGTTTTCAATTGAATTTAAGAATATGTGGTTGATTTTGAATTATTTTGAATTTTGAAAAGGATATGTGATTGAGATTGAATATAAATTACATTGAAAAATATTGAGCACAGAAAACAGGATTTAGATTTATAAACGAACAGAGCCTAAAGTTTTCGAGGATTTTCCAGCCACTGCAATAGATCTGGGTTTACACGGCGGGTATCTGTGGTGGTTTTTAAAAACAGCTATATATAGTGGCACGTGAACCTGTATGAGGCGGTTATCAAACCGCCGTGGAAGGGGCTGAAAAACTCCCTTCCATTTTACCATAACCCCGCCTTCTAACATTTTCCCTCTCATCTCTCGCGGCTTCTCTCTAAAGTGAAAGAACCGTCAATTTCCCATTGCCTTCTTTCTGCCCTCCCCTTGTCCTCAATGTCCCTCCCATTGCCTGCTTTCTTCCCTCCCATTGCTTGCTTTCTTCCCTTCTTTTATCGTTGCCCCAATTTCCCTTTCCCTTCTTTCATCCCTACACTGCTTGCTTCAATTTCAGCTTCACTGCTTCTTAACTTCCCTTTAGCTTCACTTTGTCAACTAAATTTGTCAAGATTACAGAAAAGAAAGCTAGTTCATAAAGTAATTGAATGGAAAGGAAAGCTAGGCCACAGCTTTCCTAGTTGAAAGGACAGAACAATTGACTGACTGCATGAATGATTGATTGTCACGCCAAGCTTCCATTTGCATACTTTCTGCAAGCTTCTTCACTGGTAAGTATTTCTCTTTCTCCTTCTTTCTCCACCAAGTTTCTTGCATTTGTTGCTATATGTTTTGAGATGTGGCTTTTGGTGGAGGCGATGGACTGGTGTGGTTGCGATCAGTAGCGGACCTAGGATTTTATTTTAGAGGGACACCTTTAATGTATTAAAATTAATGTTTAAAAAAAACTCAATAGTATAAAAGAAATTATTTGAAAAAAAAATAGATATAGATATATAAGAGACATAGTAAATCTTATCTTTTAAAATTAAATAATCCTAATACAGTAAATCAAAGTGTAAAATACTAATACTTTATAATTTATTTTATAAATGCATATTAGTATTATCATTGACAAGTATTTATATTTAAAAAATGTTGCATAATTACTTCATTATCATATAAAAAAAATTATTTATAATCCTATATTAGCATTATAATCCAAAATTTGAGTTCTATGCTCGAAATTTGCAAACAAATCTTTACATTAATTTCAAGATAACTTCGTATTGAATTGTTAATATTTTTCTTATATATAATGATGTCAACTTAAAAAAGAATTTTCTTTTAAAATATCTCTCCCGTTTTTTCTCAAAATCATTAATTTATAATAACCATTAAATTTTATGCAAAAAGGCTACAAATGCATAAACATAATAAGAAGACTCAATCATAGTTTTTATTTTTAAAAGAAGTTTACTAATTTTTACACTAATTGCTACATATAAATTATAAAGAGAAAGAAACAATACGAATATGATATGTAATAAGAAACAATACGAATATGATATGTAATATAGTTATAGAAATATAAGTTTGATAGCTTACTAGTTTAAAAAAGAAAAATAATTTAAAAACTATTGTTCCAGAAGGGTGTAATTATAAATTATAAGAAATAAACGAGTAAACGTGATTTTTCAAAGTTTCAGAAGAGGCCCAGGCCCCCCTGGTCCCTTCTTGGGTCCGCTTCTGGTTGCGATGGTGGAGTGTTACTGATGTTATTGTGGGCTTTAAGGTTGGGGTAGTGATGGTAGAGTGGTGGCAGTGACGCGGGTTGAGTTTGTGGTCGATTTTCTACAGATTTTGTGCTTTTTTTTATTTAAAGTTACATGTTGTGTTTTCTCAATGTTCCTTCTCTGGTTTTTTTTTTAATTCTTAATTTTATGTATTCTTTGGTTTCTCTGCAGTTTTTATTCTCCCAATTTTGTTAATTGTCAACTTGCTTGCTTGTATGGTTGAAATGTCGTTCTTATGCTATATTATACATGGCTGCTTGTTTCAAACGATGGTTGTATTTTTTTTTTTTTTTGTCTTTTAAATTAAAAGCCTATTCAATTGTATATGCAATGTCCTATAAGTTCTTTTTTTTATTTTTCAGATTTTGAGGTCGTATATTGAAGGTTTGATTGATTGTAGTTCAACTCTCAACTTTGATGAGCTTTTGTGGTTGTATAGCTGTCTGTCTCTGTTATTAATAGCCGTGCTTTCAATTACCTTTCCTACTTTAATTCAAAAGTGAAAGAAAATTTTACTTATTAGTTGTTTTCACTAATAATATTTAATTGAGAAGCTGCAAAACCAACATTCCTGAAAGGTTTATTGGGTTTTTTCCGTAGCATTGATTCCTCCCATTTATGATGTTAACACCTCATTTACTTAGCATAAGACCTCATTTTTATGCTAATCTTCTTACATGCTTTGTTTCAGGTGTGCTTTGTAAAATAGTATAATTAGGCAATTGGAGAGGGCCATCTTAACTTGATCTTGTACTCCACAAGAAGTAATCGTAAGTGCTTTCTCATCATTGTGATGGTTGATATAATATTAATACACATAAATGACAAGATATTGTGGTAAGTAATACAAATAAGTTTAATTTGATTATTTGGGATTGAAATTAAGATAATTATTTAAATGAAAGGATATAGAACGACATTTTATTGGTTATTTGCGGATCAATAAAGTGAAAGCTTTATTCAGTGTTAAAGCCTAATGAAAAATATTTACTATGTATTCAGTGTTAAAGCCTAATGAAAAATATTTACTATGATGGCATAAATCTAGTTGAGGGAGTATTTTTGTTAATAACCTGTACCTAGCCAAAAACCTAATGAAACTAGACAAGCTGCCTTGTTATCTGCTCTCCGGATTACATATTACTTGCCAGAAAACTACATGTTTTGTTAACAAATTAAATGCACAATAAATTCACATCCTTCATTTTGGTTTTATCCTTATTGCCATGCTACTCAGCACACACACGCCCCACTTTCTCTTAGGATTCCACGTATTTTAAGTAATACTATATACATCATATAGGTGAATTTCATTGAACCAAGTTAGTTCTCTATCACATCATATATGCAGATCTTTTTTAAGACAGATTTATTGAACTTTTGCAATCAGGATATCGTTTGTTGACATTTGAGCCTACTTATATTGAGTTTGTAGATACTTGTATCCCAAATAGATTGCATATCCTTCTTTTCTTTCTTCTACTAGTTTACAGACACCTTTACTTAAAAGATAAATAAACAAATAAAGAAGCATATACTATAATAATTCTTTATTTATTTTTAGTTTATGAGTATGAATACTAACTAACTATCATTCAATTGATATATGCTGTGGTTAGACTACTTCTATAAATTGATCCCAGAATGCATGACTGCATATTATAAATTTCTGGGAAAAAAAAAAGAAAAAAAAAATCTCATCTTTATCATGGCAGACATAAAACATTAGCCCAGAACAAGATGTTGAATATAATTTAGTGGTATGATATTTTGTGCGGTTGATAAACTTGAAAGCTTGTTGAAGAATTTCCTATTTTTCAAAAGACGTTCTTCGTTGGGGGTTCAATTGACTTCTTTGTTATTGAATTGAAAAAAAAAAAGGTAATTTTCCCCCATTTCATAAATATATCACAACTGCAATTCTTAGCTTGTGCCATTTAGTTGGGGGTGAGGCTTTAGTCAAGTTGAGTTTCTTCTCAACACAAATATCATTGCTTTTTTTTTTTCATGATATTATACATTTATGTGGTGTTATAACTCAGAATGTTGTCAGCTTCAAAAGTTAAAGGTGGAGCCAGTACTGTTGATTTTCCTTTCACAAATTAAAGTTATCAGAGGTAAACTATTTCAACTTCATGTTAGTTGTATTACATTTATTTCATTTTACAAATTAAAGTTATCCACTAAACATGACATCTTACATTTATTTCATTTTGCAGATTCATATTCACATTGAAGCTCCTGAAGAATCATCTATAATCGCTAAGCTAAATTCATTTAATCATCTTCAGATTGGCTGATTGCTCTCTCTTGCACGTTCATTAATATATTCCCCTAAGTTCTCATTTTTTATATGTAGTTCTAATTTGAATTCTTGTTACTTACTAATATTTTTTTATGTTTGTAGCACTATTCATCATTCTAAATCATGAGTGAAAATTATTAATAGATGATATGTATGGGTTTTCTTTGAAAGGAAGAGGGAAAATTACTTGGTTAATAAAGAGAGAAAGAAAAGAAAGAATACGCAGGTTGTCTTTTGGTCAATTCTGCAGATTGTTGCTTGCAGCAGTAAGTTCAGATTGCTGATTTGCACCTTTTGGGTTAGTACTTTGGACACTATATTATTTTTGTTAGTTGCGGTTGTGGACTGGTTTATTTTGAGTAACTTGAAAATATCAGCAGTGCTTTTGTGTGTTTAACACACTGTGTTCTTAAAATCCTCTGCTGCTTGCATTTTCGGGCCTTACAAATTATGTTCTTGCATAGCATTTGACTATTTTGCATTATGTACTATTGGCTTGCTTTTTGTGATCATTTTTGGTCTTATCTCTGCGTTGAAGTTATATAACGTGTTCATGCAAGTTAGGATATGATTTTTACTGCATCTTCTGAATGGTTTCACTTCTTGGTTAGGCAGAAGTTGCTCCTACTAGTAGCTACCGAATGTTGCTTGAGGTTGAGACAAATTCATAAGGATGACAAACGACCATAGTAGACCGCATTAAATTATTAAAAAAAAAAAAAGGAAAAGGCAAAACAGGCCACTTAAATAAAAACAAAACCACACCAGCCCAATAGATCCCAAAACAACCCAACCAGCCACACTCAGTCCAAAAAAGGCAAAGCAGCCTACTTTAAAAGAAAGCTCACACCAGCTCACTAAGCCCAAAAGAAAACCAAACCAATCCACTACGATAATTAAATCAGTCCACACCAAACAAATAAAAAAAAGGACAAAACAGCCTACTTAAACCACTTATAAAAAAAGCTCACACCAGCTCACTAAACCCAAAAAAAATCAAACCAACCCACTACACCCATAACAACCAAAGAAGCCCACATTGAGTAAAGAAAATAAAAAATAAAAAAGCCAAAGCAGCCTATTCAGTCCATTTTTTTTTTAAAGGACACGCTAACTCACTCAACCCAAAAGAAAACTCAACCAACCCACTACATCTATAACAATCAAACCAGCCCATAGAAACAAAAAAATAAAAAATAAAAAAACAAAGCAGCACACTTGAAAAACGGCCCACAAAAGCTAGCTGAACCTAAAAGAAAACCCAATCAATCCATTGCGCCAATGACAACCAATCCAGGCCACACTAAGGGAAAAAAAAAGGCAAAGTAGGCCATTTAAACAAAAAAAAAAAAAAAAGGCCACACCAACTTACTAAACCTAAAAGAAAACCTAACCAATCCACTACACCCATAACAATCAAACCAGCCCACATAGTATCTTAATTTTTTTTTAAAGGCAAAGCAACCTATTTAATATATATATATATGTATAATAACTCACTAGAACCAAAAGAAAACCCAACCAACCCACTACACCCATGACAACCAAACTCGCTCACACTCAGCCCACTTAAACCAAAAAAAAAAAACCTACTAAACAAAGAAGTATCAAACCAGCCCACACTAAGAAAAAAATTAAAGTAAATCGGCCTACTAATGCCCAAAAAAAGAGTAGGGACCCAGCCCACTAAACAAAGAAGTACCAAACCAGTCCATTCTAAGAAAAATGAATTAAAGCAAACCAACCCACTTAACCCCAAAAACAAAAAAGGGAACAAGCCCACTAAAAAAAGAAGTACCAAACCAGCTGACATTAAGAATAAAAAAGGTTTAGCAAACTAGCCCACTAAACCCCAAAAACAAAAAAGTGATCAAGCCCACTAAACGAAAATATAAACCAACCCAACAAATTCTAAATTAATAGATTTTTCCTTATTTGAAATTAATGTTTTTCCTTGTAGGTGGGCATCGTAGATACTACAAACCAATAGAGCTAAAAGAAGAAAGTTTACATCGGTTGTTTCATATAAAGTACGAAAATCGCTTCTATGCTTTGTTATAAATATTATGTTTTCTTATGTTCGTTGAAAAGATTATTAACATGAATTATAGTTCTTATATTCAATTGTTATTTATGCATAAAAAGGCTAGATCTCGTTCAAGAATTATTATTCGACATATATCTTTTATCATTTTCATCAATAGATGACAATAAATAGTGTATGTCTAGTAATGATTCTCGAATTTTTTGAATTTGGACAGTTTAAGAATGCATAAGTTTGTATTATAAATTAATAGGTCAAGTTTTGTTCCATCTTAATAGAAAATTTGGTTATATTTCCTCATGTTCTCTAAGTAAATAATAGATGATTGTGTTTTGTGTTAATTTTCGAACTTTGAAATGACACATACATTCAATCACCTATATATGTGTGTACTTGGAGAACTAGAGGGAGGTACTGCGAAATTTACCATTAAGATGGAGCAAAACGTGACTACTAGTTTATAGTATAAACTTTTGCATTCTTGAATGGGATAGACCACCAACCTTTTAGATAAATGTTTACAATTAGGTTTTATATTACATTTATTCACTTGTGCATGAATAAATTTATATTGATATGAATTATATTTATTACTTTTAAGAAAAATTCTCATGGATAAGAGTTAGATTGACTTACCAAATCAATGTTGTCGAGCATAATTCATTAGGGTGGACGGCTTTTTAAATTTTGCCTTTGGCAATTTAGTGAATGACACTAGAATATAATATTCATGTAAGAAATGTCAAAATCGATATCTTATGGATAGATACACATCAATGGAGTATTTAATATGTAATGGGTTTTTGAGAACGTACAAAAGGTGGACCTTACATAGTGAATAATATACACCTATAGAGGCATCAACCAATCGTCCACGGCCAGACTCCTTGAGCTTTTTTTTATGCCTATTGGTGACAAGTTAAGAGAGAAACTATAGAACATTAACATTGTTGGTGCAGAGAACTCCATTAAACCAGCCATGCGCCCGCCGTATTTCCAGCCTTGCGCCTTTTGGTTCCCTAACTAGTGGCCATAGATTCTCTGTCTAGTTTAGTTTAATGGTTAATGACACGACGAAATTGTTGTAGCTTTCTCAAGTTGAGAAACCTAAAAATGAAACTGAGAGAGATCCCGGATATGCTGATTATGCAAGGTCGGTTTGGGGCTTCATTGATTTTTTTGGTGAAAATTTAAGGGTTTTTATTGGGTGAATTTGAGAGATGGATTCGAGACGAAAAGCTATGGAGTTGTATTGGAGATTGAGGATGATCGATGGTGCCATGTCAGAGGAAGACAGAGTGATGCTTATGTACAATTTGGAAGTTTATGAGCTTTTGAGATCAACTCACGTGAGTATTGTTGAAGAGGTTTTTGGGTTCATTTTGAAGCTGCTTAAGCATAAGCTCCCTTTGTTATTGCTGCTCTTCGATGATTTGAGTTTCCATTTGACGAACAATATAGTGTGATTTGAGCTCTCATTGTTGAATATTATTTAGTGTTTGATTTGAGATTGGATTGTTAAATAATTTATGGTGTTTAATTTGAGATTGGATTGTTGAATGTTGAATTTGAGATTAAATTTATTATTAAATGTATTTGGGTTGTATTAGGAATTTTGAATGTGTGTTCAAAAAATATTTTTGGATTTAATTTTTAAAATATGTTAGTTTTATTAAAATACCATATTACCCTCTTCTTCAATCTATTCTAACGTATGATCACTAGTAGTTGGGGGTACGTTGAATTTTTTCAAAAGGGGAGGTGGGCGATGATGTTGTGGCAAATAATAGGGGGTTGGCTGATGGTTGCCCATTACTAAATAATTAAGAGCGTCATGATTTAGGTGGTTGCATGTATATAGGTAAATATCATGAACAAGATCTAATGCATTATATGAATAACTTAAAAGAAGTAGAATTCAGCTCTTCAAACAGTCAAAAGTGACGTCAAAAGCAAAACAAACCACAAATATATATAACGAATCGTAGCTACTAGGCAAAGCTGATTAAAAAAGTCATGAATCCACACAATATCTATAAGCAAACCCAGCTATAGGCTCATGAAACAAAAGTGATGATCGATGGA
Organism: Boswellia sacra; assembly: GCA_013180625.2. NCBI lineage: Eukaryota > Viridiplantae > Streptophyta > Magnoliopsida > Sapindales > Burseraceae > Boswellia > Boswellia sacra. The sequence continues at coordinate 22,575 of SNVD02001047.1, read as the reverse complement.
AGATCCTTCCAAGTTTCAAAAAAAACAAAGGGTAATTTTGTAAGAAGAGAATCTACAATAACTGGAGGGGCGATTTTTTTTTTTATCTGAAATCTTAATAGGTCTGAATTAAACTGAAATCTGAATAGATTTGAATATAAAAATCTGAATGATATGTTTTTTTTTTAACTTTAACATATGAATTAAAATGTTTGAAAACTAATGATTTTATACATATATCCTTATTTTTATATATTATTTTCACTTATGATTTTATTTTACATAGTAAAAGTATTTGCATACCAAAATTTTTCATGAATTTAATTTATTTAGATGTGCATAATTGGGAAAGAAGTTATTTTTTTAAGAATTTGATATATAAATAAGCTAAATGACAATAAAGTACTTTTAAAAATATGTGGAATCATAATATAAAGTTAGAAATAAATAATAATATCCCAAAATTAAAATTTTAGGTTATGTACAAATTGGTCATAAATGAATTTTTATAAGGCATTTAAGAGAATTAAAGAAGTAATAAATGATTCAGACATTTGCATTCAGATAAAAACTAGAATTTTTAGCTTTTTCCATTCAAATGAAAATTTTTTAGATTAAGTCTTAAGTAAAAAAAAACAATCATCATGAAAAGATCTGAAATCTGAGAATAAGTTAAACTCAAACTTCAGACCAAAAATTATCAGTCCTTTAAAGTACATATATATCTGATTCATAATTCTCCGAGATCATATTTCTATAATTAAAAAAGAGAAAGACCGCCCTTTTTACATCTTTTGTAAGAGATGATGTCCTCCCTTGGGCATATTAAACAATAATACAACACGATTTTTATGCTAATGACAAAGAGAAAACGATATATATAGCTAGCTAATCATCCGTCGATCCTCGCAAACTTAGGACATATATGATGTTATTTATCAATGAAGTGACTCCATACTATGGTTGGTTAATTAATTTTATAGATGGATATTGTCACACCCCAAAGCCATACAAAATATTCTAGGAGTGACAATAGGCATTCAGTCAAACAATGATAAACAAGATAACCAAAAGTGCAGCGGAATAGAAGTTGCCGAAGGAACTCAGTCTTCGCCATGCGAAATCCTTCTTTTTTTTCATCACAATCTATTAGTTACCTGAGTTACACAATAAACTAATGAGTAATTACTCAGTAAGTAAGCTAAATGAAGGCAGTAGCAATGATTAATTAACATAAATTCAAATAAAATTGTAAATACTATTCATTGCTTGTCTCAAAAGTAAACAGTTACTTATCACAGAAGTCAGAAAACACTGTTTAAATTTCAACAGTTGCACTCTTGTGCGAGAGGACTGGTGCAACGACGCCAAGTCTCTGGTTCATATTGCTTTCGGGGTTTCTGAGTGGCGCTCCTACACCAAAAGAGTTGCACGCCTATGCCAACTCTCTGGTTAGCCTATCACTCCTAGCTTGTTTTCATCACTCACACACCCACACATATACTAATTTAATTTCATATATGCCTTTCTCAACTTGTTCCCATTTCTTATACACACACATATGCACTTATTTCATTTCGTTTGTGCCTTCCTCAGGCCATTATCATCCTTCATACACATGTGTGAGTATTTCATTTCAATACAGTCTTAGGAACACATATATCACATTTTATCACAAGCTGAGGCATTCTTATCACACATACATATACACATGTATTTGTCTCAATTCACATATGCCTTTTCAGGCAATACTTATTACACATACACATATGCTCATTTTTAAATTCCACATAACCTTAGAGACACACACATATATATACGCATATTTTTCACAAGATTGAGGCTAGTCTGACGATCCGAGTGATACCGAGCTCATGGTACAGAATCCTACGTAAGGAAATACATGGTTCAGACCTTCCCTCATTCAAACAATCACACATAGTCACATAAGACCCTAGGGATACATGTAGCACATATAGTCATAAATTTGAGGCTAGTCCAACAATCCGGGTGATATTGGACCCGTGCTACCGAATCCTATGCAAGAAAGCACATGGTTTGGACCTCCTCTCATTCAATCAATCACAATTTTGCATGTGGCACTTTGTATTGTGTGTGGTACTTTGTGATCCCTATGACCTTCAAGAGGTACCCACACACAATTTCAAAAGGTGGCCCCTATGCCTCAGTCACACAGTGAACATTAAGTATCCCAAGGTTTTGGCATACAATTCACTTTCGTAACACATTACATTACACATCATGTATTCAAGCATCTCAGTTCACTATAATCTTAGGGACACATATCACATATTATCACAAATTAGAGGCTAGTCCGACAATCCGGGTGATACTTATCCCTTGCTACTGAATCCTATGCAATGAAACACATGGTTCGAACCTCCCCGCACTCAATCATTCACAATGTTTTACACGTGACACTTTGTATTATGTGTTGTACTTTGTGGTCCTAATAACCTTCAAGAGGTGGCCCCCACATAATTTCAAGAGGTGACCCCTGTGAAATTGCTCACAACGGTTTGCATGTGGTACTTTATGATTTCTGAAACCTTCAAGAGGTAGCCCCCATGCTATCAATTGCTCAATTAAAGCTTAGAGTCCCCAAGACATTTGGCATGAATCATCATTTCTACAACATATGACAAATCAATATTTATACACAAGTTTCATGCTATAAAATATCAATCCATGTGCACCACTTCGTGCCAGCACATATCAATTTCATAGACACCGTTTCATTGCAATCACATATTGAAATCATAGGAATTATTTTATGCCATCAAAATCAAATCATATACACATTTCTAGACCATCACATGTCAAAGCCTTTTGCACAAATTTGGGGCAGTCACATATCAAAGTCGTAGGCACAATTACGTGCTATTCACATGTCAACCCATAAACATAATTCCATGTCATTCACATATCACAATTCGCATTTCAATCTCATAAACGAAGCTCTAAGTTAAGCCTCTCAAATCATGAATTCACCTTTCGAAACCCATAACTCAAGCTCAAGGTCAAATTTTCCATTAATCACAATACCACAATTTAATTACCATAACACTAGCATTTAACAAAATCACATTACACAAATACCACATAAAGCATAATCACAAATTTATTGTGTCCTCAGAATAGGTTTAGCTTACTTACCTTATCAAGTTCCACTATTGAATCTTGAATACAACCTAGAAACATAACAAAATTCTTTAAGAGTCATCATACCACAACAGCAAATATTTCCCTTTTTGCTTCATTTCTATAAACATTCAAGTGAATGATTTCTAGGAAACAATTGCCTATCTCAAAGACTACAAAATTTTGTAGACAACATTTGTACACCTATAACATATCTCCTTAAAATTTTAGAGCAAAGCAAGGTCATATACCCTCTCAGTTTTAGTTAGTTCAGTGCTTTATAATTTCTGTCAATGTACTGCTTCCACTAAGCAGTAGGACTTTAGAAATTTATAGAATTTCCAATAATGATCGAATAGATACAAAATTTTACAATCTAATATAAAACACATACAAGATTCCTCATGCCAAAAATCACAGCTTTTTAAGGGGTTTTGGTTGTCCAAAAAAAATTTATTCTACTTGTTCTGTTCTGAAAATTAAAACTCTAAGTTTTATCAGCCCAAATTAGAAAAATCACAACAATTCATACAAAGCTTTAACACCCATGAAAATTTTTAGTCTAAAAGAAAACATGTTAAAAGCTTTGCATACCAAAAATTAGAAGTTTTTATGAAGATTTGACCCCTCAAATCAAGTTCGTCCTCCCTGCTCTGTTTTAAAATAAGGGAAGTCTAAATTTCGTGTTAGAAATTCAACAATTCACCAAAATTCATCTACTTCAAATTTTTAAGTGATTCAAAATTCTACATACTTTTAGACATGTCTACTTTCACCAGTAAAAATTTCCAAGCCAAAAAGCAATTCTATGATTTTTGGAAATTTTCATACCCCATACTGCTCAGTGTAAAGGCCTTGTTGAATTTGAAACCAATTCTCATTTCTAACTCTCTATCCTCATTCAATCTACTTAGTTACTCTATAACTCGCACTAGTTCACCTTTCCTAGCAAAATTTCAGTATTCACATGACATGAAACACCTTAAGCCACAAAATTCCTACTTAATTTCTCATAACTCTAGACTAGAAGTGAGAAAAGGGAATATATTTTTACCTTCATTCCTCTTAGAGTCTCCAATTTCTCCTTCAAATGCTTGGCAAAGTAGAGAGAGTGTGAGGGAGCTGGCTGCTGAAGCATGGAGCTAAAAAAAGGGTCTAGAAAGGCCTTAGGCCTTTATTTATATTTATCCATTTGTGTAAAACTTCCTATTTAACCCTCCTTAGTTTTTCACTTACCTCCCTCAACTTTTACTTTGTCATTCTACTTCTTAAGCACAACCACATACACATTAACACATGTATATTGTAACATGACAATATTATGATCACTTAAAAAATTTAGGGTATTACACATATCGTCGACCGTTTTAGCACTGAGATGATCATATATGATTAGCTATTGACTTCAAATGTCTTAGTGTTCTCAGTCTTCCTTTGAATCTGAATTAAAGCACATAGCCAAATTGATGGAGTCAGATACTTATTCTTAGAGACTAGTACGTTTTCCCTTTTTTACTTTTGTGTTCCCATTACTGGTACTGAAAAGTCTGATAATCTATTGTTGTTTACTCTTTAATTAGCTTTAGCTTTACTAGCTACTTTATTGTCTGGGTATTCCCGATTCTCGCTCTCGGTGTCTGTGTTGACTTGAATAATAATTAAGGAAGAAAGGAGATGGACCACTAAGTGGATTTGCCCAAGATATTGATCAATTTAAGTAATTCTCTAATGACATGCCATGAATTGGTGATACGGATTAATATTAAAATAGGGAAATTAAGAATTGCGTAAGCCTAACTTTTGACTTCGTAATTATTCAATCTAATTTGTAAATAGACACAAAATGGGGTCGTTTTGTGCACTCAAGGGAGAGCAAGCAAATGGTAGAAGGGTGAGACATTTAATTATCTAATATTCTAAATTAATTTCTAAGAGTGGCTTACTAACAAAAATCCTGAAAGTTACCGCTATCTACTACTAGGTGGGGCTATATATCTCTCTCCACCCATAAGGTAAGATTTCTGTCAAGTAATTCAAATCAATTGGATTTCATGGTTAACACTAGGCAATTTTTTAAATCAATGTGAGTGGTTATGAACCTAGCTCAATGTTAACATGTGGATTCTGTATAATCACCAGTATATATTTAACTTTCTGTGCCGAGAATTAAAAATAATTTCACTTGAACGTGTGATAACCGACATGGAGATAATACTAATTAGGAGAGTTTGGGTGACAAAACAAGGAGACTATGAATCAACCAATTAAAATGAAGAAATCTGAGACCAAAGCATAAAAAACAGTACACAGTTAAGGACAAGAATAACACTGTAGACTTCAGTTAAAGACCAACCTCTACGAACCCACAAGGATGATGAATGTACCCATAATAATCAAATCTTTCTTTTATAATGTAATTAATGATATCAATAATATTAATGATCTATCCACGGGTACTCTTTTGAATAGTTGTTAGAGAGTTACTTGCGTTTGGAATCGAGGGAGGCGGTGTTTCAGCTCAGGTGTAAACGCGGTTCAGTTTTTAATAAACTTCGATTACGAATCCCATTTTCTGTAAAAAGCCGCCATGACTCTTCCAAAACCAAACCAATCACACAGCATTGCAGTGCGTTCTTTCCATCTTGTTCCTGTGGGGAATCTTAAAGCTTAGAGAGCTTATAGTAGTTGTTACTGTCTCTTCGTTTGCAAAGTTTCTCCAAGTGGGTCATCTCCAATTTAATCCGTAGCAGCAAATTCTCTATATAACAAACCTGCCACATTTGTTCAATTAAATCCCAAGATATATACGTACATTTCAGAGAGAGAAAGAGCTCTTCACTCCTGAGGAAATGCCCAAACTTGAGGAAGTGAGCAAGAACAAGGCAGCAGCACAACCAGCGTCCAAGCCAAAGTAAGGCAAGTGTAATTCCACCGAAGAGGAGATTGGTGAAGACAATGATGCTTGATTCACTAGTCCAGTTTTGTTCTTCCCTTTTGCCTTTATGTGGAGATGACCGGCTGTCCACCAAAGCTAGTAGCTCTGAGAAAATGGCCAAACCACAAAAAGCAAAAAATGCCAAGAAGAATAATGCTATCTCTAGCATGACAAATTGCCACTGTTTTTGCTATTCTGTTGAATTTCGTTCATGGTTTTCTGTTGCTATGTGTTGTGCTTCCTATATGATAAAACGACTTTCAAATTTAGCCTCTTAATCATGGTGATATATGTTTGTTGGTGGTTAGTTGTGGTGGAAGCGGCGGCGGTAACGGTTCTGAAGATGGTGGCTTTACTGGCGTATAGGGTGGTAATTTTGTGTCAAAATCTACTCAAGTTCTGTTTTACTTCCTATCACATCACACGTGTGCCTTTATGAACTCTACGAAGTTTGAGAGTTTTTGTATTATGCATTAATTTATGAATAAATGCTTGTGAATTTGATGACCAAACCCCGTATTTTGGTCCAATGTCATCCAGCTCTTAGTTTCTTTTCATTGTTAAGTCTAATTCTTGACTAATTTTGACTATATAAAGATATTTTATCCTTTATTTTGTAAAAAAAAAGAAGAAGTTATTTTATAAATTGTTAATATTAAATTTATTAAATTCATAAATATTGTGACATCTACAAACCAATATTTCTTATAAATTGAGTTGATAAAATATAATTGGATAAATACAAATAGATGAAATAGGTTAAATTCCATGATATATTAATTATTTATCCACTAATATTTTATCAACTTAAGTTGTAACAAAAAAAAAAATTGTAAATGAGTTATAGTTATAATATTATTTTAAATTTATAGTCTATATAATTGCATAAATAAAAATCAATTACTAAATCAATGAAGGAAAGAGGAGGAAAACATTCTATAATCTAATTAATTTAAGTAAATTATATTTATTGAATTTTATAGATTATGCACTTAATAAGTTTAACATCAAACATATATAGTGTGAATTTTTATGTTTTCATAAAAGGAATATGTCCGGCCAAATAAAGGGAAAAACATTTCTTTTTAGAAAATTTTAATGTTTGAAAATAATAGAACTTTCAAAGAGATTATAATATAAAAAGATGAGTTATACTACTCTTACAAACTATTCATGCAAACTCACTCATACAAACTTATGAGGTATTATTGAATGATTGCCACATTATCTACGTTGATTAATATAATTAAAATTTGAAATTTACTCATCCAATCATATCATGACACATCAGTTTGTATAAATAAATTTATATAGATAGTTTGTAAAAATAGTATTACTCTAAAAAGATAAATAAAAATTTAGCTACAAAGATTGTGATTTATAAAGAAAATTTAAGATTTAATATATAACTGAGAAATATTTAATTAAAAACATTGATAAGTGTTCATATCATAATCTTTTGAAAAGTAATTTTAAAAGTTAATAAGAATTATTTAAAGAGTATTATTATTTGAGCCCGTAAAATCTTTATTTAAGCCCCACTTGAATTATAATATATTTAAAAGTTAAAATTCATAAGTATAATTTACATAATACCCAGAATAACCTTATATATATATATATATATTAAAGGAACTCAACTTTATTTCTAAAACATTTTTTATTGGTAATCTCAAGAATTCAACTCTTCTTCTCCAAAAATCATAATTTTTTTTTCAATTAAAAGAATACTTGTTATTATGGAGATAGAGATGTCAAAAGCTGGGTTGGCGACTGCCTGAGTCCCTGACTGCTATAGTGTGGGTCGGGCTCATGATTAGGCCCGGTTGTAAGCTGTGCCAGGCCTTGAGTTTAGCTCCAAGCTTGTAGGCCAGTCCCATGAGCCCTGAGTGCGCACGGTTGAGTAGTTTTCCGGTCCTCAACTCTGTTCGGGAGAGTTATTATGTTTGTCCCTTTTCTGAAATCGATGGATCAACACGCTTTACCCTTCTAATTATTTTTTTTTTTAATTTTAATTGAAAACATAGGATGTCCACATTAACTGCCACAATGAATATGAGTCAGGGTGGTCTTAGAGCTCAGAGCTTGGTGTAGTTGTCACTGTGGCTTCCTTATCAAGTTGCACTTGCACGTGGAGGTAGTTAAAGTAATTCCCGAATTTGCCCAAACAATGGACATTCGGGACCGTGAAGATGATCTAGCACGTGAAGGAATGAGACCTCGTGGGAGAAGAGAAATAATGGAAGGTGAATCCATGATAGTTGAATATAAGACATCGATATTAATAAAATCATATTTTAATGCAAGGAAAATAGATGCGGTCCCGGTCCATGAGTTTTTTTGATAAAAGACTTTAAAAAATAATGATGAGATGGCAGTGCTTTGTTGGCCCTCAACAATAAGGATTTTTATTGGGCGGCTGCAGCAGCCAATTTGAAACACTTGTTGAACCTGAACCTAAATCCAGAGATGGTTAACAAAAGAAAAACGTTTGAAGAAATTGATGAGATGGCAGAGTTTTATTGGTCTTCAATTTTTCAAGTATCGTTCTCATATTGTGTCAACTTTGCGTAATTATAATTTTCTGCAAACGGCAAAAAAAAAAAAAAAAAACATATAATCTACGCATGGCTCTAACTGTTTTATAATTTAAGTGAATAAAAGTATGGATTGGTATAAGTGGTGTAATGAAGTTTACTTATATGTAATATAAGTAACAAAAGGAAGTGAAGGAAATGTGAATTACTCCTAGAATGCAAACCAAAATAAAGAAACAAGTGAAAGAATGAGAAAATGAGAGAGTTTTCCTTGTTCTATTATTTTTCATCCACCCATTACAAGTGTTGTATGCCTATTTATATAGAAGTATAAATGGTCATTAATGTAATTGTACCTAATAATAAATCAATTAAAAATGAAAATATATCTCACATGGGCACACTAAAATTAGTGGTGACTCCACTAATTATGTAAGTGGTAGTAATCCACTTATATTTTTGTAGTGGTGACTCCACTAATTATGTAAGTGGTAGTAATCCACTTATATTTTTGTAGTGGTGACTCCACTAATTATGTAAGTGGTAGTAATCCACTTATTTGTTTATAACACTTCCCCTTGGATTCTACCACTTAATTGTATTTGACTTTACTAAGGAAAAACCCAGTGGGATAAAAACCAAAATAAAGAAATACAATTATACAACAAATTATGAAGTGGTGTTGGACGTGTATTACTGTCTCATTAAAAACCTTGTCGGGAAAACCCAGTGGGACAAAACCCGATCGAAGGAAAAAAGAGTACAGTACACATGTGTCCACAATGCTTCCCCTGATCATGATAGAAGATCTCTTGTCAAATTGATTGCTTGTTGGGCCGCCGCATACCAATTTTGTATACTAACTTCTCAAATGTTGATGTTGGTAAAGTTTTAGTGAATAAATCTGCAAGATTGTCATTTGAACGTATCTGCTTCACATCGATCTTTTGACTTTCTTGAAGTTCATGCGTGTAGAAGAACTTCGGTGAAATGTGCTTTGTTCTATCTCCTTTAATATATCCTCCTCGGACTTGAGCAATACATGCTGCATTATCTTCATATATGATTGTTGGAAGATTTATAGTAGGAGATAATTTACACGAATTCTGAATGTGTTGAATAACAGAACGTAACCATATACACTCTCGGCTGGCCTCATGCAATGCAAGTATTTCAGAGTGGTTAGAAGAAGTAGCAACCAAACTCTGTTTAGTAGATCGCCATGAAATTGCGGTCCCATTATAAGTGAAAACATATCCAGTTTGTGATCGAGCTTTATGAGGATCAGATAAATAACCGGCATCAGCATATCCGATCAATCCAGGATTTTCAGAAGACTCATATGGAAAAAATAATCCCAGATCAATAGTTCCCTGAAGATAACGAAAAATATGTTTGATCCCGTTCCAATGCCGTCTAGTGGGTGCGGAACTAAACCTTGCTAATAAATTAACTGCAAATGCAATATCAGGTCTAGTACATTGCACTAAATACATTAATGCACCTATAGCGTTCAAATATGGTACTTCAGGATCAAGTAACAGTTCGTCATCCTCTTTAGGACGGAATGGATCCTTTTTAGGATCAAGAGATCTAACAACCATTGGGGTACTCAATGGATGAGCCTTATCCATATTAAACCGTTTCAAAAGCTTTTCTGTATATGCTGATTGGTAAATAAATATACCGTCAGAGTTATGCTCGATCTGCAGGCCGAGACAATATTTCGTTTTTCCTAAATCTTTCATTTCAAATTCTCTCATCAAATATTCAGCCGCATTTTGGATTTCTTCAGGGGTTCCAATTAAATTCATGTCATCAACATATACTGCTATAATAGCAAAACCAGATTCTGATCTTTTTATAAACACACAAGGGCATATGGGATCATTAATGTACCCTTCTTTAATCAAGTATTCACTAAGACGATTGTACCACATTCTCCCAGATTGTTTCAATCCATATAAGGACCTCTGCAACTTAAGTGAATACATACTCCTTGATTGTGTTTTAATTGCTTCAGGCAATTTAAATCCTTCAGGGAGTTTCATATATATATCAGAATCTAATTTACCATACAAGTAAGCAGTTACCACATCCATAAGGCGCATGTGAAGTTTTTCCGAGACTGCCAAACTGATCAAATATCTAAAAGTGATAATATCCATTACTGGAGCATAAGTTTCATCAAAATCAATACCCGGTCTCTGAGAAAAACCTTGAGCTACTAGCCGGGCTTTATACCTAGCAATCTCATTATTCTCATTTCGTTTTCTAGTAAATACCCATTTATATCCAACGGGTTTGATATCTTTAGGCGTTTGGACTACAGGTCCAAAGACTTCACGTTTGGCCAAAGAAGATAATTCTGTTTGAATTGCTTCTTTCCATTTAGGCCAGTCATGCCTTTGTCTACATTCATCCACTGTGTGTGGTTCAAAGTCATCATTCATAATATTAGTGGCTACTGCAAATGAAAATACATCGTCAATGACAATTTCATCACGTTTCCACATTTCTCTAGTATAAGCATAATTAATAGAAATTTCCTCATTTTTAAATTCAGCTGTCACTTCAGGAACATGTATTTCATCAACAACTTGTGCCTTTTCAGTGGCAGGTGTCTCCTTAGGAACATTTGTCATTTCAGGAGACAAATCAGAGAATGTGGATCCTTTAGCTCGATCATCATTTATATTAGGACCATTATTTATCAATTTTCTTTTTCGAGGGATAGCATCTTTTGATCCAAGGGGTCTGCCACGCTTCTGGCGTGCAACAGTTTGATTATTCATTGTTGCTTTAGGGGTTTGCTCAACAGGAATCTCAATTCGAGCCGGTGTATTTGCAGCATGTATATGTGATTTTGTTATCTTGGCTGCATCAGTAAATGCATCTGGCATCTGATTAGCGATAGTCTGAAGATATATCATCCTTTGCACTTCATTTTCACATTGAGATGTGCGAGGATCAAGATGAGACAATGTTTTCACATTCCAAGAAAGTTCTGGATTTCTTTCAGGAGGCACATGCCCTACTTCGAGAGGCATTTTCTTTTTTCCTAAAGGCGGAAAAACTGTCTCATCAAAATGACAGTCTGCAAATCGTGCAGTAAAAATATCACCTGTCATGGGTTCCAAATATCTGATAATAGATGGAGAATTGTAACCTACATATATCCCCAACTGGCGTTGAGGCCCCATTTTTGTCCGCTTCGGGGGAGCAATGGGGACTTGTACGGCACAACCGAAAATTCTTAGATGGGATACATTGGGTTGTTGGCCAAGTACAAGTTGTATTGGTGAATATTCATGATAAGCAGTGGGCCTTAATCTGATCAATGATGCAGCATGTAAAATAGCATGGCCCCAGACAGAGGTTGGCAGCTGTGTTCTCAATAATAAAGTTCGTGCAATTATCTGCAGTCGCTTTATAAGTGATTCTGCCAAACCATTTTGGGTATGGACATATGGGACAGGATGCTCAATATCAATTCCAACGGACATACAATAATCATCAAAAACTTTTGATGTAAACTCACCAGCATTATCCAAACGTATGGACCTAATAGGATAATCTGGAAAATGTGTCCGTAATTTTATAATTTGAGCAAGTAGCTTCGCAAATGCAATATTCCTAGTTGATAACAAACAAACATGAGACCACCGTGCAGAAGCATCAATTAGAACCATAAAATAGCGAAAAGGTCCACTTGGTGGATGAATAGGTCCACATATATCCCCCTGGATTCTTTGTAAAAATGATGGGGATTCTTGACCAATCTTAGAGAGAGATGGTCTAACAATCAATTTTCCTTGCGAACAAGCGGTACAAGTAGTTTCATTGGACAGAAGAATTTTCTGACTCTTTAGTGGGTGTCCATTTGTATTCTCAACAATTCTACGCATCATTGATGATCCTGGGTGACCAAGACGGTCATGCCATAACATAAAAGTCTTAGGATCACTAAACTTCTGTTTCATAACTGCGTATGTTTGAATGGACCTTATATATGTGTAATATAACCCAGAAGAAAAAGCTTCAAGCTTCTCTAATATTAATTTCTGTCCTGAGACATTTGAGGTGATACAAAGGAATTCAATATTATTTTCACAACTTGTCTCAATATGATATCCATTATGTCTTATATCTTTGAAACTGAGCAAATTTCTTCTGGATTTGCTTGAATATAAGGCATTATTAATATTCAACTTAGTACCATTTGTCAGCATTATTGTGGCTCTTCCAGAGCCCTCAATCATGTTTACGGACCCTGATATAGTGTTAACCTTTACTTCCATAAAGGTTAAATTTAGGAAATATTTTTTATCTTTAAGAATTGTATGTGTGGTTGCACTATCAACTAGGCACAGATTTCCATCATTTTTAGGCAAAGATAAAGTCTTGATGTCCATTCCCTTTCATTACAAAAGTTTACATTAGATATGATTTTATGCTAAACAAAAGCATATCAAAACTATTTATAAAGAAAGTACATAAAAGATAGATCAAAACCAAAAAAAAAAAAAAATTAAAATAGGACATCATTACAAAATATAACAAAAGTGAGAAAGTAATAGTTATTCAATTGGCTGGGGCATTTTCAGTAATCATTATCTAGCCAATAGCTTCATCTGAACTAGGAAAGAAATCCGAGATATCAAAATCAGTGTCACCCACTGGGTCATCTATATAATTTGTCTCAACATTCTTTCCCTTATTCTTTATGGAAGCCTGATACAGATCCACTAAATGCTTTGGTGTACGGCAAGTACGTGACCAATGGCCCTTTGCGCCACATCTGTAGCAAGTACTTTCATTGCTTCTTTGTGGTTTGAGTTGATGAACCTTTTCTTTGTCATATGTCGAGTCATTTTTGTTCCACTTCTGGTGGTTTGGTTTAAATTTCTTGAAATTTCCACCTCTAGGTTGGAACATTTTTCTGCCAAAACCACGACCACTCTTGCCACCTCGTTTATTAAATGACATAGCATTCACTTCAGGAAACGTTGTAGATCCAGTGGGACGTAATTGATGATTTTTCAATAGGATTTCATTGTTTTGCTCAGCAACCAAAAGACATGATATCAACTCAGTGTATTTCTTAAATTTGCGCTCTCGATATTGTTGCATCAGGATCATGTTGGAGGGATGAAATGTAGATAGTGTTTTCTCTAACATTTCCTCTTCAGTAATAGTTTGCCCACAGTACCTCAATTGAGATACAATTCTGAACATGGCTGAGTTATATTCGCTTATTGTTTTGAAATCTTGAAGTCTCAAATTCTGCCATTGGAATCGGGCCCTTGGCAATATTATTGTTCTTTGCTGATCAAATCTTTCTTTCAAATTGTTCCAAAGAGCTAATGGATCAGTTATAGTTGTATATTCGGATTTCAGGCCTTTACTTAAATGATGACGCAATAATATCATGGCCTTAGACTGATCCTGCAGGGATGCAGTATTTTCATTTGTTATGGTGTGTCCGATGCCCATGGAATTCAAGTGAAGTACAACATCATCAGCCCAATCTGAATAATTGTCTCCATTATGCAACAATGGCTCAAACATCAATTTTTCGAAATTTGCCATTATCTAATCAAAATGAACAAATTTAATCATTAGGAATTAGAACTTCAGGTTCTGAGTTGGATTAATATTGATAGTTTAAATAATAACACAAGTAATGTAAATTAATTGCCAAAAGACTTAAAGTCACGACCAAATGAATTTAGGCCAGAAAACTTTAAGTCGCGGCTATAAACAAATAAATTTGAAACATAAATGATGACATAAATAGTACAACAATAATATGAACATAATAAAGTAAGATGAATAATAAGATGATTTTAATATTATAAAACTAGCCTTATTTTCTGATGTGGAAGATCCAATATAATGGCAACCACAGAGCATACTCATAAGGTAGTTAACATTTATTTAATATTAACAAGAACAAATTAAGAAAAATTGATCGAATAATAATTGAAAGAATACGGTAAGATAAACAACATACCTTTGGAAAAATAATTCGTGCTGATAACGTTTTATAATTTAAGTGAATAAAAGTATGGATTGGTATAAGTGGTGTAATGAAGTTTACTTATATGTAATATAAGTAACAAAAGGAAGTGAAGGAAATGTGAATTACTCCTAGAATGCAAACCAAAATAAAGAAACAAGTGAAAGAATGAGAAAATGAGAGAGTTTTCCTTGTTCTATTATTTTTCATCCACCCATTACAAGTGTTGTATGCCTATTTATATAGAAGTATAAATGGTCATTAATGTAATTATACCTAATAATAAATCAATTAAAAATGAAAATATATCTCACATGGGCACACTAAAATTAGTGGTGACTCCACTAATTATGTAAGTGGTAGTAATCCACTTATATTTTTGTAGTGGTGACTCCACTAATTATGTAAGTGGTAGTAATCCACTTATTTGTTTATAACACTAACAACTTTTTAATCATATCATCATATCTCTAGTCACGAGTCTCACGACCCATTAACCCATGTTGTAATTTGTATTATAACTCTCCCTACTAATCATTGTCTTCATAATTGTGTATATGATCTTCATGATTTATTTCTCTAGTACATCATAAATAATTATGTCGAAATTTTAAATAAATTCTTATTTTCTTCTATATATACACACGGATGTGTCACAGTCAAAGAATTTGGAAAAAGAGAATGCATGTGAAATGATGGAGAGAATCTGATCAATAAATTTAAATTGTCTGATAAATTAATTCTAAATATAAAAATAACAATAAAAGTTTCTAATACCGATTAAAATTGTTTTCTAAATTCTTTTTAGTAATTGCATAAATTAAACAAACACCACTAATAATATTTCCTCATATATATTGTTTGCAAACAGTTATTATAGTTAATAAGGTATAAGACCAATAGAAATACAGATACTAGTTGTAGTAGTAGAAAAGAAAATAGTGTCAGGTTCGCCATACGCGGTTTCACACTTTGAGCCCTTGGAGTTTCGACGCGTCAGCATTTTTGTATACAATCTTCTCGAAGCTTAGAGCTTATACAAGTATTAAAATACATACATTTTAGTGTTTGCAGAGAGAAATTATTAAAGAGATCTTCACTCTTCACTCCTGAAGAAATGAGGAAGCCGACGAACGCAACTGTAATTCCGGCAAAGAGGAGATTGGTTTTGACGTTAATGTTTCGAGAGTTAGCCAAGTTTTGTTCTTCTCTTTTACCTTGCAATAACAATAACCGCGTTTTCCCAGACCCAGATGTTCCCTCCATAGCGTAGCATACTCAATTCACTAATGTATCCATGTTTAAAAATTTATTTATTTATTTATTTATTTTGTATTGTACTGCTCATGATATTAGTTGTGTTTTTTTGGCTATTGTTTTGGGTGACGGCGGCGACGGCGGCTGCGAAACGGTGGTGACATGTTGGCGTATAGTTGTTAATTAAAACATCTGCTACTTAAAACTTTTTAATTACTTGCTGTTGGTGTTGATGTTAGTGGAGGAGGTGGTGATGACGGCGCGCTGGCGGTGGATGAGCACACGATGTGGTTGTGATGGCCGATGGTGTTGATGTGGGTGACAAGACGGTGGTGCTGGAGGACGTGGTGATTATGCCATCGCGGGCCGTGCATGAGGACACTGGTATGAGCGCTTGTGATGGAGGTGGTGTTGATGTGGGTGAGAGAATGGTGGTGGTGGTGGACGTGGCAAGGATGGCGGCGCTGGGGACAGATGAAGACATGGGTGTGGTGATGATGATATGGTGTTAAGGTGGGTAATAGTGGTGGTGGAGCTGGTGAGTGGCAACGACGGCGATGGATAGGGACGGAGGCGTGGTGATGATGGCGATGGTCTTGATGTGGGTGAGAACTCTGTGTTGGTCCGATGGCGATGCTGTTGGTGGTGACCCGGTGGTGACGGCAGTGGATGAGGACACGGGTGTGATGGTGGTGGACCTGGGGGGGTGACGGCGGCGGATGAGGGCGGTATGGTGATGATGACGATGGTTTTGATGTGGATGAGAACGCGGTGGGATGGTGGCTGTGGCGGCGGATGAGGATACGGCCTTGGTGAAGATGACGACGGTGTGGGTGGTGGATCTGGTGGTGATGGCGGTGAATGAGCGCAGGGGTGTGGTGATGATGACGATAATGTTGATGGTGGGTGAGCACTATGGTGGCTTTGCTTGGGTATTCAGTATTGTTGTTAAGTTTAGACTACTATTTCCTCTTAAAGTTTGGCGGCAGCGACGTTGGTGGATGGGCAGTAGTGTTGTTAAGTGTAGCCGCCGGCCACTTGGTGGTGGCGGCGGTGATGGGAGGTGGAGGAGGTACAGTAGTGACTGAGTTGATGTATACTATTGAGTTGAGTGCTGCTTTCAAACTATTATTTTAATCTTCTTCTGACAGAAGTTTGGTGGTAGTTTTGTGTTTTTGCTTCTCGCTTTCTGTTCTGCTGTGGTGGTGTCGATATCATCCCTTCTTTTCATTACTTTATTCTTCTTTTGCTGTAACTTGAATCGTGCATTACCGTACCATATCCACATAACACTCTGAATCTATCGGAACAATCAAAGACACACAAGCTGCCAGTGCTAGATCCCAAGTGTCCAAACAAAACCCATCATGTCATCGTTATTACTAAATTGTTGATTATATACTACAAATTTTGGTTTCTGCAATGGAAGTATATTTATTTTCATTCATTCTAATTAGTTTACAGTAGTGGCTACTGTACCTGTTCCCAATTAATGTGGTATTCATCAATGCTTGTATGACAAAAGAAAATGACAGAAAAGACTTATGTGTCACTTCTCGTAAGAAGAGAATGGGCAATGAGCCAGTGACCTAGAGAATCTGATCTATGAGCATTTATAGTTAAGTTATACCTGTTCTAGATGATGTTAATGATAATCCTTATATCTTCCTAAATTCTTGAGTTGTACCAAATCTATATAGCATCCTGAATATATACATGTGAAAAGATACCACTATGTCCCAAATGTTGTGTCCTAACGGAAGTACACAACCCATCCTATCACCGTTTCTAACTAAACTTACCCCACGTCCGGTTGATGTTTGGTTAACTGATTTAGCTACCATTAATTGTTAGCATACCCTGGTGGGATATTGGTTCTATTGGCTTAACTATTTGTATCTCTATCTTCTTCCGCCTATGAGCCAGGATTCTCTTATTTATCATCAGTTTGATCAAATCTGACTCAAGCCACTTGATTTTGTCATTTTTTCAGTTGTCCTCATCTTAAATCAACCTAATTTATTGATTATGATGATTTCTGATGATGGCTGTTATCAGAACTCACATTTCTCATGGCTATCCTTCGTCCTTTTGACTTTATGTAATCTACGTAGAATATAATAAATTAAAAAAATAATACATTAATTAAACCATTGGCATTGGACTAATAGCCGAGTCCCACAAAGCAAACACTGCCCATCAAAATGAAAGAATTTTCTCTACTACCCAAGTTTTCTGCTAAAACAAAGACAATAACTTCCAACGCAACTGGACTTGAAACAACGTGTTTCCCACGTTGGCTTCGGAAAATAATAATTAGCTTCGAAAAATAAAAACAATTATTATTATTTTATTATATTTTATTCATTATAAAATCCTATAATATAATTAAGGGAATTTACAGCCACCATAGATATGCTCCCACGGCATGACAATTAATTCGTTTAAACTAAAGTTTTCGAAAATCAAATCACAATCAGCGCCGCTTCAAGTCCAATATTAATCTGAGGTCTTTCCTCCTTCACCTGAAGAGATCCTCATCCTATCACCAGGCCACCACCGGCGGCCTCTACAATTCTATAATGATTTCGTTACATATCGATCAGAATATTTCTTACGTTATTACATTATTTTTGTAAGACATTATTGATTATCTGCTTTGCCCTAAGTATAATTGTATCAGTAAATCTTACCTCACGTGCTGCGATATGTTAAACAGATTGAAGTTTAGTGAGTGGAATGACAAAAAGAAAACAATCTCAAACAAACACTGTTCATCACTCGACCCAGAAAAAAATTTATAAAATATGAAATTTTGCTTATTTTACCTCTATATTTCACTATTTTCTGTTAAAAAGTTGACTATACTAAACCTCTAAACTTATCTAATTGATTTTGTTAATCCTATCTAAACCTCTACTCTAGCCACTAAGCAGATATAATCAAATTCAGGTGCTTTAATTATTAATTTGTATCTCTTCCTCCAGCCAGAAGCCAAGATTCTCTTCTCTAACTTTATTTATTTATTTTTATTTTAAATGTTGTGTCCACAACTTAAATCAACCTAATGTGGAGATATGACGATGGCTCTTATCACAACTCACGTGGTTATCATTTAGGGATAATCCATTTAGGGATAATCACATTTGCCCCCTGAGGTTTCGCAAGAAATGCCGATCGTCTCTCACTTTTTAGAAATTAAATTTGCCCCCTTAGGTTTCAAATCGACGTTAAAGTTAACACGGCAAGGGTAAAACTGTAATCTTGTTAATATACAATTAGACATGACAGCTTATGCAATAAGGTTAAAGTAAATAAATTAATTAATTATAAACCAAATTTCCCCAAATCACCCAAATTCCCTAGCCTAACCCCGCTGTCCGCCTCTCTCTCCCCTTCACTTACGCGTCTGCCTCGACAGAGGTCTCCCCAGCCTCGCCACCCTCTGCCTTCCTCCCTTCTTTCCCCCTGCCGTCCTCCTATGTCGACAAACCGTAGCCTCACCGCTCTCCACGTTTTTCTCCCCCCTCCCCCTGCTGTTCGCGATTGTGTTAAGTAATTGACGTTGAAGAGAAAAAGAGTTAACAACGGTGAGTAACGTTGGTATTGCAATTTACTTCTTTTTTTGTTCTTTTCAATTTAATCTTTGGCTGGAACTGTTATTTCCGGTGGTCTCTTAGGTGTTGCTAGGTTGTGTGGTTGTTGGGTTTTATTGGGTGTTGGCTTGTTACTGGTGCTATTGTCGTGGGTGTTGATGGGGTTATTCTTTTCTTTAATTTTTCTTTTCTGCTGATCGGAGTTTGAATCTTGTCGTAGGTGTTGATGGGTGATGTTCTTTTTTTTTTTTAAATTTTTTCCCTACTGATAGGAGTTTGAATGCTACCGTGGGTGTTGATGGGTGATGCTGTGGTGGGTGTTGCTGGTTAACTTTTTAATTTTTTCTACTATTTGAAGACTAATAGAGGTATAGCACTCCAAATTTATTTTTGGTTGTTTTTGTTGTAATTTTTTTTGGGAATATATGCAGAAAACAGAGAGTTTTTTTTTTCTCTCATTCTTGTGTGTTTTTCTGTTTTTCTTCTTCAATTAATATTTATCTTGGGTTTGTGTAACACTAATTTACACGGTTCATTTTTCTACAATGTCTACTTTGCATTGTGGCTGCTGGTTGTTAATTTTTCTGGATTTTTGCTCCCTGATATACTGGTTATGTTGCTGTAGCTGGCTTGGGAGTGTGGTTGTTGCTGATGCTTGGTGGCTTCCAGGTGTGTGGTTTTTAATTATCTCTTTTGTTTCTAAATTTTCGTTTAATTCACAAATACCTAAAATTATCTATTTGTTTATAAAATCCTGTAACAAAAAAAATTAAATTTTTTTTTTGTTACACCCAAATTCATTTAAATTAATAATGTATATTTATTAAGTAAAAGAATCAACGTATTTATGATGGTTAGAAAAGGTTATTTTAGTTTATTCAATGATTGACATTGATAGTCTTATGTCAGACTTCACGTTTTCTGTTGAATTTAATGCTGGTGAGGGACGAATTCATTTTTCCGCCAAACCTTAGGGGGCAAATTAATTTCTTAAACGCGAGGGAAAAAATTAAAAGCCATCAAAACCTTAGGGGGCAAATGTTATTATCCCTGTTAGTTATATTTGGCCTTTATGCAATTTACATAGAATCTAGTAGTAAAAAAATTAATTAAACCATTGACATGTTCACCTGAGAACTTTATATACACACACACATATTAATCGGTGGTTATTATTAGTCTTGACCACCAAAGCGAACGACGCCGTCACAATGAAAGTATCTTAGCTGCTTCCCAAGTTACGCAAAACATAGACACTTAACTCCCGATTTGAAACACACGTTTATTTAGAAAATAAAACAATTCTAGTATTTGTCCCCAATAATTGCAAATCAAACTTGAAAATATCGGACCGACTTGACTTCACAACTCATAAGGAGCCCACTTTCAAGTCCAACATCACTTCACTTGAAGACTTCAAAAAGTTGTCCCGCCGGCCACTCTCCTACGCCATCTCAATTCACACGGGCCTCCACATTTTTAGAATAGAATGAATTAATTGCATATCAATCAGAATATTTTCTTTTCTTATTTTATTATTTTTTTATAAGACATGATTGATTATCTACATTGCCCCTAATTTGAATTATTTTAGTAAATTTTGCATCACGTGATACGATATGTTAAAGAGATTGAAGTTCAGTGAGGCATTGAGTGGAATTGCAAAAGAAAAACAGTTTCAAACGTATACTATACTTAAATAAATCCAACCCAGATACAAATTATAAATGAAATTTCATTTGATATCTTTTAACTCTATGAATTGATATTTTCTGTTAATTATCTGACGAAAATATGGATCAAAGCTAAAAGTGAATTAAATAAATTTCATTGCATTCTTAGGAATTCACACCTATATATAAACAAAATAGCCTATTAATTTCACCTAATCTTTGTGAATGTATTTTGATAATAAGTAATAACTATAAGAAACGATATTTTTCTTATTACGAGATAACGATATACGAAAAATAAAACTAAATTATTTTATTTTATTTTGATTTACCTGGGTGTTTTTTTTCTCACAAAAACTTGGGGAAAGAATTTTTAGTGTCAGGGTTAATATAAACAAAAGAATAGAGAACGTGAGTGGTATTCCCTTTACGTACTCCGGAGTCAACAACTGGGCCTGGGGGATTGGATTTGGGCTCTGATCAAACGGCCTCGTATAACAACTAGAAGAGTTTTGTTTTTTAAACCACTCAAAAACTCTTTCGTAGTCCCTTTATAAACAATATTAATTTTAAAATATAATTATTAACCAACTAATAATTTATTCCTAACATGCCCCCTTTTAAATATTTCTCTCTTTTTTTTTTTCTACAATAAGAAGTTATCAATCTGATAACATATTAATAGATTATTTGAATAATATATCGAAATAATAACACAAGATTCTCATATTCACAAAAGAATCTAACTCAATTAATTGAAAAAAGAAGCACAGCGTAGATTGCTTCTTCACTGTATGGTGTTTGTTCTGGAATAAAAAAGTATTAACCTAATATATTTCTCTTATTAAACTTCTTCAAAAATTTGGAAAGCCCCATAAACAATTCTCACATCTTATCATGTTCAATTCTTTCTCCACATCTTACAAAACAAAAATTTCTCACAATTCTTTTATTAAAATAAAAAAATTCTTAGCCAATTTGCCATGGAGAGTGACATGCAGACTTGGCTTATTACTCGTCCAAGAGATAAAGAAGTACGGTAAAAAAGAAAAATCAAGAGTCATACTTTTTATTAAATAAGATAAAAAAGATGAAATGAAAAATTAAGAGTTATATTTTCATTAAATGAGATAAAAGATAGTATCATAACTAATTACGGAAACGGTAGTTTTGTTATAAATCAATAAACATTTATTGATATTTTAATAAATTTTATTTAATATGGGGCTTGGAAAGAGAATTGGTGGGGCTTGAATAACACCACTCCCACTAGAAAGCTTGGTAGGCTCGGTTACTAGGCCTCCAAGGCGGTCGAGTGACGAGTCAAAGCTTCATCCAATTAAGGTTTAATTAGCCAACTTATTAAGGTTTCATTCAATTAAGTGTATAAAAATTAAGTCAATTTAGTTTATTG
>SNVD02001046.1:0-14131 GCA_013180625.2 Boswellia sacra | reverse complement strand
GGCCTTGGATGTTAGCAATCGTCCACCCAATAGTTATTTTGTGATCTCTAATTACTTGGATGAGTTTCTCTTCTTGTAGTGGTGCAAGGCCCAATTCTATTATAACTGGCACAGAATCATTCTCACCCAAAAACACATGCCTCAAATAATCTGGAAGTAGCTTAAGCTCCAAGGTATTGGCTTTCATCACAGAAGGAAGAAGTTTCTCATTAGATAAAAGCAATTCAATGTGCGAAACATCATACCTGTTTGTGATTATAGCTATACTCTCATCTAAGCATGTCATAGCTTCCACCATTTCTTTGGACACTTGTATCAACCTTCTTGGTTCTTTAGAATTTTCTGTCCCTATGTGCTCACTCATTGTCTCGAAAATATTGAAACGGATCACCTCGCCATCAAATTCCATGGTGAGAGTGCCATCATGAACATCAATCTTAGTTCGAGCAGCTTTCAAGAATGGTCTCCCCAAAAGAATTGGTGTTGGATTAGGAGATGTCTCATCCTCCATTTCAAGAACATAGAAGTCTGCTGGGAAAACCAATTGATTTACCTGCACAAGCACATCTTCCAAAACTCTTTTGGCATATGTATTAAAATGATCAGCAAGTTGAATGGTAATACCAGTTTTCGCAAAAGGTCCAAGATTTAAAGAAGCATAAATAGAATATGGCATGACATTAATAGATGCTCCAAAATCTAATATAGCTCTTTCAAACTTGGTATTACCAATGGTGCATGGAATGATGAACGTACCTGGATCTTTGCATTTTGGAGGAATTTTTCTTTGCAATACAGCTGAAACTTTTTCCCCCACACTTACTTTCTCATTTCCCTTCAACTTTCTTTTGCTGGTTCATAACTCCTTGAGACATTTTGTATAATGAGGTATTTGCTCGATAGCATCCAGAAGTGGTATATTTACCTCAATTTTGTGAGAAGTTTCCAGGATTTTTTGTTCTTGTTCCTCCTTCGATTTTGCAAATCTACTAGGAAAAAGTGGAGGAGAAACATATGAAGGAATGGGAGTTATAGGATTTACCTGAGAAGTCAGTGTTTTGTTCGTGGTGGAAGTGGTGTCATCTCCTTCATCAGTTTGTGATTTCTTTGGCAGGACATCTAATTGCTCTTCATTTTGCAAAGTTATCGCACAAGAATTCTCTCTTGGATTGATCATCGTTTGACAAGATAATTCTTTCTGAGCCTTGGCCCTCGAATTTGCTCATGCTAGTGGCCAATTGTCCCATTTGATTTGCCAGGTTTTGGATACTTGCCCCAGTTTCCTGCTGGAATTGCATTGTGTTAGTGGCAAGTGCATTAACAATATCTTCGAGAGACATACCTGAGTTTTGCGAAGCAGGTTGCGGTGCTGGATGTGGCATTGGTGGTGGTTGCATTTGAAATGGTTGCTGCACTCTAGGTTGATTGAAACTTTGTGGCCGATTTGGTATCACATTTGGAGTGATTGGTTGATGATTCCAGTAATTGAAATTATGTTGATCTTCCCATCCAGTATTGTAAGTGCTAGAGAAAGGATCATACCATTGCCTCGTTTGTCCTGGAAATCCACCCATGGCATTGGCTTTTTCCATATATTCTTCCTGTAAAGTTGGATATATGTCGATTGGATGCTCCATCGTAGAATATATCCCACATTCATAAGATTTTTGTATATCTCCTACAGCCATTTTTTCCACAAGAGAGGTTAGCTCAGAAAGTTGTTGTTCAATGTTCGGAGTGCTTACCTCATTTACTCTCCATGGTACTTGTGGCTCAAATCCGCTACTGAATTGATAGAAGTTTACTGCCATGTTGTCTAAACCCAAACAATCAGAAAAGAAAAACAAAGAAAATATGAATCAACAATGAAAACAAAATAACAAATCGATTAGAAAATCAATCCCCGGCAACGGCGCCAAAAACTTGATGCGTTCGAAACTAGCAAGTATACTAGTCGCACAAGTAATAAAGTGATGAGTAAGATATCGTTCCCACGAGGATTGATTCTAATTGAATTTGTTATTCGAAAGCGAAAACAGAATAAATGGGGGGTTTTGTTGATTGATTAACTAAACTCAAATCGAAAGCAAATGAAGAATAATACAATGCAAAGTTAAATCAATTGAGAGATATACAATGAAAGAAATCTGGTTAAGGGATTATTCTCTACCACAAGATATGGATTTGCGAATTAATCACAGAATTGTCATCCAATTACACCATTGAAATTATCAACCGTAGATAACAACAAGCTCTGTTATCCCAATCTTTCCTTACTTTGTTGTTAAATAAAACAGGCTCTTTATTTAATCTCTATCCATTAAACAACCTAGAACAAGCTCTCTAAATTTAATTCAATGGATGCATTACGATAAGAAAGATAGGTTGATCTAAGCAATAAACACACAAGCTCGGATTATTTAACTTAGGTTGTATTCTCCAATTGCAATCTCTGATCACAATTTTGCTACTAAGGATTAGAAATTCAAGACAATTACGGATCAAGATTTCTAGTCTAGCAATAGACAATATCCAGATTATATTCAGTTGGCCACCCAAATACAATCAGCAAGCAATCATAAGCATTAAACATGGGAAAATACAAGCAACTTCAATTAGAGAATTGGATAACAATTCCTTACACAATCAACTTACAAAAACCATATCAAGGGCTTTGAATCACCCTCAACCAATTCAGATTCAGTTACACATGTTTAAGAACGTGGTAAATACAATACAACATGGAGACATTCCAGAAAATGAAAGGGAAGGGAAAAACTTAGCAAATTTGATGTAATTCTCTTTGGATTGTAGTTCTTCCTCTTTCCAAGCTTCCTTTCTCCTTCAAGAACTCCAAGAGATGAAAGAATTCCAGAGCTGCAGCCTCCACCACGTTCTCCCCTCTTCAAGTTATGAAAATAAAACCCTAAAATGTGTTTAAATACTCTGCTACAGTAAGTGCTACAGTGTCCCGTATTATACATGCTACAGTGATGTGTGGAATTACATTTCTACACTTCTCACACTGTTTTGATTACAACTTTCGGTACACTGAATGGATTCATAAACCGTAAATTTCCCAAAAAGTAGACTTCGAGAGCTTTTCAACGGTATATGATATGTCATCGGGTTCATTGTATATCAATACAATTAAATCCGAGAAGATGGTTGACTAGCAGAGGTGAAAATGAAGGGTTTTACTCCATTTTTGTGCAAGTTGCTCCAAAACTCCTACAAACATCAAAACCACACAAAAACATAAAAATACCAAGGAATATAGCAAAGAAACATGGACGAATTGATATGAAAATGATATATAAATAGACACTTATCAGCTAGAATTTAACTGTTCTGAGTTACTATCAGAAGAATCAATAAGAATATTCATTAGAGTCTATTTGAGACCCTCATTAGTAATTAGAGAAATTTTCTCTTTTGTTCTATAGTTAGACGCATAATGTCCCTTCCTATGACATTTAAAACAAATAGGCTATTTATTTGCCTTTGATTTAATTTTTTTTTTTTCTCGTAGGCGTATTTGCGTTCAACTTTTGGAACTTTTCAAATCTTTTATTATTTTTTCTTTTATAAGTCTTATATGGTTTATATTCCTTGGACTTCTTTTTTGTGGGGCCTGCATTATTAGTGATTTTTTTTTTAGCCATCTTGTGCACAGAAGTCTCCCATAGCTTTAGCCTTTGTAATCTTTTCCCATTGTAACTATTTTAGGATTTTTGCCTAGTTACAAATTTCTAAGCATAACTTGACTATTTTGGAGGCTAATTCTCCATAAGTATAAAAAGAATAGGGAATTATGGCGTTCTATTAGCTTTATCTTTAATCTTTCTGTCACAAGCTTAGGAATTCCATCAACAAATTTTTCTTTCCAATGTTCAGAATTGGAATCATCACGGTGCATGATTCTAGTATAAAAAGTATCTTTATACCATTTGAAGTCAGACATTGTGGGGCATCTGAAATTGTTTAATTGGTCATATCCAATTCCAAAATGAAGATTAGTATCTCCAACAAAATGTTTTAAAATTGAATAGGCAAGTGTATTTACAGCATCTTATTCAATTAAAGGTTCTTGCTTTATTTGTCCAAGCTCATTTTGGACTATTATAGATGAAGTTTTTGCTATAGACATTATCTTATTTTTAGCTTGCATAGCAAGAACTTTGTCCCACCATCTTATTTTTAGCTTGTATAGCAAGAACTTTGTCCCACCGTCCTTGGAATTATCCCACAAAACTAGAGACAATGATGTCAGCAATCTTTTTATCAGTATTACCCTTCAACTTGCATGCTTGAGAACACATGAACATGTGCTTCAGAAGGATAAGAATATGATATTTTGCAAGACCATCAATATTCCATTCAACAATAGAATTCCTCAAAAGCAACACCAGAATAATTTGTCTTTGAATTGCATATTGATGGGAGATGGTCTGTTGTAATAAGGCTTTTTGGGCTTTCCCCATCACAGCCTACTAATAATAGGAGCTGATGCTTTTGAGGTCAAATTTTGATCATCATTTTCTGTAGGCATATTTATCCGAGGAGTATTTTCCTTTTGGATATTTTTTCCTTTGTCAACAATGGATAATCTATGTAATCTTGTCATTAATTCTTTCAACATATCTGTTTCTTTATTGAAACTAAACATTTTGGGAGGAGGACAAAACATAACAGGTTGAATCTGTGGAGGACGTTGATAGAACCAGGATATGTTCTTTTATTTCAAGTTGTTGGACTTGTTGATTGTGTAAAAGATTTTCTGGACGATCAATTTGTTTTCCCAACAATTGAACATACATATTTGTATAATTACATGATTAATTATTTGAACAATGACTGGTTTGTTACCATCTCTGGCAGTTCCTTTTAGTGGTATCGCTTTACAAGTGTCAGTTATTTTAGCTGCCACATCAAGAGGATAGTGGATGAGATTATTTTCCCATTAGCCACTTTGTACTTATTTTTATATGTATTGTGTTTAGATTATTTTCTGAAAATTCAGGATATTTTTGTTTTGTAATTCTAAAGGTTTCTTTTAAAAACTAAAAGAAATCAAGATGTATTTTGGTTTGTTCCATATATTCAACATATAAAGAGTGATATTGACTCTTTTCCTTTTTTGAATTAAAGGTCGATAGAAACCATTCTCTATCTTTGGCATTATTTTAAGAATAGAAATGCTTTTTTATGAGTTCTTTATCTAAAGTAAAGCTTTTACCTTTTATCATGTAGATACTTGGACCATTCATGCCCATATCAGAAAAAATTGGACTATTTGGTCTATAAGATCTTTTCTGTGATTGAATCTCAGTGGGAGGAACTTCCACTTTCTAAACATGTTTATTTACCTATGTAGACCTTGAACTTTCTAGTGTTCCCGGACACTGTGTCTTGCTGGTTGGAAAGATTTATTGGAAGAAAATTCAAATTGAGAATCGAGATCTCTGATATTTAATTGTAGACTTCTGGAAGATTTTGAATCTTATTTGAACCTCTCCATAAGATGTTTTAGTGATATCCTGAGGTTATATGGATCTAAGAATTTGCCTAGGAACTTGATCTTCTAATTTCCATACAGTAGGAAGATCAATATCTTTCTAGTAAATTTTGCTAGGATCGAAAGTTTAGATTTTAAAACATTTGTATGGAACAAAGTAGTTTCACCTTGTTCTCTAAAAAAAGATCCTAAACGAATTTTAGGACAGACAGTACGCATGACTTTACAAAATATTTTATAGATCAAAACCATGTTGCAAGATCCAGGTTTCATATCAAAACCATTTGTTTTGACATTAAGGGTAAAGGCATCTAAAGGATTTTGTTCTTTTAAGAGTATTATGAAGTTCGGAAAGCAATCAAAATAAATCGGACCTTCACAAAGAGAAGAAGTGACACAACCCAAAAGAGAGTTAGAGAAAGATTTATGTGTCTTATCTCTTAGACATAACAAAATAGAGGTTGCTAGGCCTTCTCTAGTTAGTGGTTTGACAGCCACTTGAACTTGCCCTAAATGGAGAAAATCATATTTCCTTGTTTCTTGGATAAATTTATCCAACAATAACCTAAAAGTTATCAAGTCTTGAGTTATTGGAAGTGATTCTTCCACAATATGCATGGAATATGTTGGTGGTTGGAATATTTTTCTAAAAGACATTTTTTCTTTTTCATAGATCTCATAAGGAGATCTCTCTAGGAGATGCTTGTTTTGAGGTATTCTTCTATATTAGCAACAGATTTAAGATCAGTGGTTAAATGTTTACATTGATTATTAGAACTATAACTATCTACCTGAGATTGATAAGAATTATGTTTAGGAATTGGAGAACCAAAATGAAATGAGAAAGATTTCTTTAAAATCTTAATGTTAAAAGGTTTTAATGCAAATAAGATTTTAAAAGAAGTATGCTTAAAATGGATCAAAGAGCGATTTATAGTCTTACTACCTCACTCTGGGTTTTACTGCCTATGCTTTGAAACCCAAAAAGCCTTGTTCAATTAAAATCTTAAATTTGCTTGAAAACTTAAAACAAAGAATTTAAGGGCGACCGTTTTTGTAATAGGCAGAAAAGTAAAGTTCTAATTCATATAAAGTTTAAGAAAAACTAGGCAAAGTTTGCCCATAAGTTAAAATAGTTATAACAAGAGCTTTAACACTATTTAGCAAAGCAATTTGTCTTCTAATGTCACCAATTTGAGATCATAGATGAAGGATTTGATTTCTTGAATTAGCTTTTCTCTGAATCTGACCAACCATTCATAAACAAAATATAACTAACTAAAATCTTACCAAAACTTGGCTTTGATACCAAACTTGCAAGATCAATTCCAGAGAATAATATTAAAGAAAACAGATAAATATTATTTTCTGGAATCGATCCTGCAAGTTTGGTGTTAGAGCCAAGTTTTGGCAAGACTTCAATTAGTTATATTTTGTTTATGAATGGTTGGTTAGATTCAAAGAATAGCTAATTTAAGAAATATCACTAATAAATTTAACACTAATACATTACTAACCTTTCCAAAAGGAATGCTCAAATGATTTGGAAAGTGATATATTACTAACATATAATTCACTAGTACAACTCATTTAAGTTTTGTTTTCTGAATTTTGGAAAAACCCCTCAGCTTTGGTAATTTATAAATTTAAATATTTCCAATAAAAAATAAATAATAGGAATCAATTAGTCCTCTAATTCTCGATGAGATTTTTTTCTTGAACTTCAACTTCAACCGATATTTTTGATTGATAAAGTATGTTTTACAATTTCCTTTTCGTTCTCTTAAGTTTTTCTTGCCATCTATTAATGTTGATAAGGGTATGGACTAATGGAACTCATATTTGTCAAGTTTTTCTCCAACATTCTTGAAGATATATAATTTTTTGTGAGCTAGGTTCCATTGTGGCTTGGATGTTCAAGACAATCATAGACAAGTTACTTGAACGGTACCCAGGTTACATTATGCTTAATTTTTTTGGAAATTAATTATATATTCTTGATGGTTCTGGTTTAACTCTTTTCTTATA
Source organism: Boswellia sacra (assembly GCA_013180625.2). Classification (NCBI taxonomy): domain Eukaryota; kingdom Viridiplantae; phylum Streptophyta; class Magnoliopsida; order Sapindales; family Burseraceae; genus Boswellia; species Boswellia sacra. Next base: position 6,585 of record SNVD02001046.1, on the reverse strand, counting down.
ATAAAAATACAATATCTAGTCTTTTCTAATTTAAGGACAAAAATTAAGAACTCAAAAGTAAATTAAAAACCATCTCTTATTCATTAATAGATTCTCATATTACAATAAATAATAATTGAAACTATCCCATTCATATACAAACATCTAGTAAAAACTATATAATGACCTCATTAATACTGCTCACAAACTTAGCCAAGAGAATGACAACCCATAAAGAAACACAACTTCAAATTTAACTATATCAAAGTAATTGGAAGTTTCATAGAATCCCTAATGACATGGGGGCATTATATACAATCACTATGCATGAAGTTATTTTACATCCATACAAACATGCATACATAAATATATATATATATTGTTAGAACAATGCCATGTGGTGTGGACTGCCTCTGTCTGAGCCAATCTATGTGGCATTGATGTGTTGGCATTTTGAGAGAAAACAGATCTTGCAATATTTTATGTTACTTTCTTGTTTTGAACTGATTCAGTTATGCATAACTTAAATAGATATTATTTCCAAGATTTGGAGTTACATTAGGAAAGTATTGATTTTATCTCACTTTAAAAATGGATTTACAATTTGTTTATTTACTCAATATCCTAACATGATTTAGCTTTCCTATATTTGCAAGATTTACAGGATAATTACAATGAAGAAAAATCTTGAAGAATTCTTGTTCAATAAGGAAAGTTTGCTGGACAAATTATATATAACTAGAAGTCTTTTACTTATGTTCTATAATGTTTGTGTACAACCTGTATGAGTTTAGCTTGATTAGTGATTAACTAGAAGAGTGGTGTTATCTCATTGGGAACTTGTAATACAATTTGAGAGGGACTCAAATTGTGAGGAGTGCAGCAAGGAAAGGAGGTGGTTTGCTATGGATGGAGTTCTAGGTGATTAGAATGTTGTTTATATAGGATAAGGGAGTGTGAGTGAATGGTGAGTTCATCAACTGTAAAGTCCTAGTCTTTGTAGACGTGAACATCATAGTAAATTACAGCTTGGCTGCCCATGGATGTAGGTTATTTATGTTAGCCCTAAGGCTACATGATAATTTTGATTATAACAATACACATTGATTAATTGAGATTTACTAACATGTTTATTTATGTGCAAGAGTAAGATCATTGAAATAATTTTAAAATCAAGAAGAGGCTTATTAAAATGAAGTGTTGAAGCTAAGGAGAAGACTACATGTTAAAGGCACCAAAGTTTAAGAACAAGGATTGACTCAAGGAATGTGACACATGAGCAATGTTCAATCAATTGGTCATATATATCTCTACAAATATCCAAATGACGTGATTCTTAAGCCTTTGAAAAGCTTACTCAATTTATAACATTTCATATGTTTTAATGAAATTCAAATTTCAAGTGCAAGGTTGTCCAAATCATCATGCAATTGAAAGACAAATGGAAGCAGCTGACATGAGCACCGAATACTCATTTGGACATATCTTGAGCTAGAAAAATCAAAATGACTTGATTCTTATGGCATTGGAAAGATGACTTAATGAAGAACATTTCATATATTTTGAAAAAATTCAAATTTCAAATGGAAGGCTGACATAATTGACATGCAATTCGGTGGACTGACACAGAGAAGAAAAATCAACTCACATGAGCACTGAATGGTGTTTTGGCCATATCTTAAGATAGAGATATCCAAATGCTTTGATTCTTAATTTTTTGGAAAGATTATTCAAATATACAGATCTTTCATGTTTTGAAGAAATTCAAATTTCAAACGGAACATTGACAAAAATGGAAGACAAGATTACAGTTTTTATGGTGGGTAGAAAATTTGGAGTTGGTGTCTTCACTTGATTAAGTTCATCCCATTTGCCTATAAACGGAGCCCTTCTCCCATGCATTCAAGAAGAGCAAGAGAAGCATCTATCAAGCAAAAAACAAGAAAATATCAAGTCTATAGAGCTTTTATATTCTTTATCTACTCTTTGAAGAGAGTTGTACTTTTGTTGTAAAAATTTCCTTGTTCTTGTATTGTGGTGAGAGTGAGATCTACTTGTAAAGGATAAAAGTTACCCTTCAGAGAACTCTTTCCTTGGTGAGTTTGTTCATCAAGAAGAACTCTTAGTGTGGTGTTATCAAGAGTTGAAGAAAGTTACCTTGGTGAGTTTGTTCATCAAGAAGAACTCTTGGTGTGGTGTTATCAAGAGTTGAAGGAAGTTGCCTTGGTGAGGTTGTTCATCAAGAAGAACTCTTGGTGTGGTGTTATCAAGAGTTGAAGGAAGTTGCCTTGGTGAGGTTGTTCATCAAGAAGAACTCTTGGTGTGGTGTTATCAAGGGTTGAAGGAAGTTGCCTTGGTGAGGTTGTTCATCAAGAAGAACTCTTGGTGTGGTGTTATCAAGGGTTGGAAGAAAAAGTCTTGGTGAGGTTGTTCATCAAGCAAGTTGTAAAGATTTCTACAACTTAGTGGAAAGCTTAGCTCGTGGAGCTAGGAGCCCGTGGATGTAGGCAAGGTTTGCCGAACCACGTAAATTGAGTTTGCACTCTCTCTATCCCTATCTCTTTATTTACTTGCACTTGTGATTGTTCTTTATTTCTATTCTCTTGATTGCATTCTATTTTCATCTTCTTCACCTTTATTCTTAAAGAAAGAGTTAAATAATTTTGATTTTCAAGAAAAGTTTTCTAAATCCGTTTTGATAAATAAAAACCCAATTCACCCCCCCTCTTGGGTTGCCATACCTGGGTCAACAAGTGGTATCAGAGCAAGGTTGCTCAATTTTTTAAATCTTAATCGATTTTTGAGCTATGGCAACTTTTAATTCAACTTCATATGTTGAGGGACTTTCTATCTCTAGACCTCCATTTTTTAATGGAAGTGATTACTCTTATTGGAAAACTAGAATGAGTATTTTCTTGAAATCTTTTGATTATGATTTGTGGTCTATTGTTTTGGAAGGACCTTTTGTTCCTACCAAAATTGAAAAATGGGGAATGCATGCTTAAAGAACCTAAAGAGTTTAGTGAAGATGATAAAAAGAAATTGAGTTTGAATGCTAAAGCTATGAATGTGTTGTATTGTGCTCTAGATAGAAATGAGTTTAATAGAATATCTACTTGTTCTACGGCACAAGAAATATGGCACACACTTGAAGTAACTCATGAAGGAACTAGTCAAGTTAAAGAATCCAAAATTAGTATGCTAGTTCATAGTTATGAGCTTTTTAAGATGAAATCGAATGAATCAATTTCTAAATGTTTACTAGATTTACGGATATTATTAATAGTTTGAAATCTCTTGGTAAATCTTATTCTAATGTTGAAATGGTGAGAAAGATTCTTAGGTGTCTACCAAAATCTTGGGAGCCAAAGGTGACGGCAATTCAAGAAGCAAAGGACCTCACCAAACTACCATTAGAAGAACTTATGGGTTCTCTCATCACTCATGAAATCACCTTGAAGGAGAATGAAGAAGATTGCAAAGTGGCAAACATATGCTTCATGGCTTTAAGAGAAAATGAGGTAAGTATTCTAAACTATGATCCTAAACTTTCATATGATGAATTACTTGAAGCATTCCAAAATTTACATGTGCAAGTTGATAAGAAAAATTCAAAAATTAATGCTTTCAAAAAGAAGTCAAAAATCATGTCATCTCAATTAGAAGAGTTGGTAGAAATAAATGAAGCTTTAGAAAATGAAAATGAAATTTTAAAGCAAAAAGATTTTGAAAGTTTGGAAAGTCAAATACATTTATTAAAAACTGAAAATGACATTTTAAAACAAAAGGATTTTGATAAATTGGAGAAAGAAAATGCTATTTTGAAAAAGGAAAATAATGACTTAAGAAATATTGTTGATAGTTTTACAAAAAGTACAAAAAATTTGAATTCTATGTTACAAAACCAAGGTGTGTTTTTGATAAAAGAGGTTTAGGATATAAAACTCATAAAAATCAAAAGTATTTTAAAAATTATTTTGTTCATGCATCTTCTAGGAATAATCCTAATCATTCATGTACTTATTGTGGAAGAAAAGGACACAAAGTGCATTCTTGCTATATTAAGAGAAATCCTAATTTGAAACAAATATGGGTTCCAAAAAGTACCATAACTAACCCCAAGGACCCAAGAACTTTTGGGTACCAAAAAGTTACTCCTTGAATGTTGATTGTAGAGACAAAAGAGTGGCAAACACAAGTGGTACTTAGATAGTGGATGCTCACGGCATATGACCGGAGATGCCTCCAAGTTCTCAAGATTAATCATGAATAAAGGAGGATATGTGACATTCGGTGATAATGCCAAAGGAAGGGTAATGGGACATGGTGATATTGGTAACCCTTCTTCACCTATTATTAAAGATGTTTTGCTTGTTCATGGTTTAAAACATGATTTGATTAGCATTAGTCAATGTGTGATAAGGGATATTTTGTTACTTTTGAGCCTAATAGATGTGTGATTAAGGTTGTTAGTAATAATAAGACATTATTTGTTGGTAATAGATGTGGTAATATTTATACAATTGATATTGATGTTAATGATCATGTAAAAAATTGTTTCATTGTTAATCATGATGCTTGGTTATTGCATAGAAGGTTAGGTCATGCTAGCATGGACACAATTTCAAAAATTTCTAAAAATGATTTAGTTGATGGTCTTCCAAAAATAAAATTTGAAAAGGATAAAATTTGTGATGCTTTTCAATTTGGAAAACAAGTGAGAACTTCTTTTAAACAAACGAAATTTATTTCAACAAATAAACCTCTACAATTACTTCATTTGGATTTATTTGGACCATCAAGAACTCAAAGCCTTGGTGGAAAGTATTATGTTTTTGTTATTGGGGATGATTATTCAAGATTCACTTGGGTATTATTCTTGAAAACTAAAAATGAGGCCATACAAGCTTTTTCAAAATTTGCAAAAAAAGTCTAAAATCAAAAAGGGTATTATATTGTGTCCATTAGGAGTGATCATGGTGGTGAAGTAGACAATGTTGCATTTGAAAATCTTTATGATAAAAATGGTTTTGAGCATAATTTTTCCTCAACTAGAACTTTACAACAAAATGATGTTATTGAGAAAAAAAATAGGACTATCCAAGAAATGGCTAGGACCATGTTACTTGAAAATTATTTGCCAAAATATTTTTGAGCCGAAGCCGTTAATACCGCATGCTTTATAATCAATAGAGTCCATATTAGACCTTTAATAAAGAAAACTCCTTATGAACTTTGGAAAGGAAGAAAACCCAACATTGGATTTTTTAAAGTTTTTGGATGTAAATGTTTTATTTTAAACACTAAGGATAACCTTGGAAAATTTGATGCAAAAGGCGATGTTGGAATTTTTGTGGGCTACTCCAACCATAGTAAAGCATATAGAGTTTTTAACAAAAAGACTCTTACTATTGAAGAATCTATGCATGTTGAATTTGATGAAAATAATGTGATTTCTTCAAAGAATTTAGATGATGATATTGTTGAGGTAGAAAGCAAATCAAGGAATCAAGGCTTGATGAAAAGAGCCAAGATGAATTACAACTTCAACAAGAAAAGCTTGAGGAAGTAAATGATTCTTCCCAAAAATTACCAAAGGAATGGAGGTATGCAAAGCTCACCCTAAAAGATCTCATTATTGGTGAACCATCACAAGGTATGAGAAATAAATCTTCTTTTAGGAACTTTTGTAATCATTTTGCATTTGTCTCTCAATTTGAACCAAAATCTTTTAAAGAAGCCAAAAATGAGGAAAGTTGGATTTTGGCTAAGCAAGAATAATTGAACCAATTTGAGAGAAATCAAGTTTGGGAAATAGTCCCTAGACCCAAATATGACTAAACCCCTTAGTCAAGATAGATTTTGCATAATTAAAAGAGAACTAGGCATGTTGGATATGTCTTAATTTTGCTTTAATATGATAATCTTTGAATGGTAGCATATGTTAAGGGGGAGAATATATTTAGGGGGAGTAGTTAATTTGATTACATCTTTTTGATGATAACAAAAGAGGGAGAAATAGTTGGATTGCTTATATTCATAACAAGTGCCATTTTTTTGTTTATTCTTAATTTTATTTTCATTCTTTATTTTAGATATTATTTGAAAGCAATCAATGGTTTGTCATCATCAAAAAGGGGGAGATTGTTAGCCCTAAAGCTACATGATAATTTTGATGATAACAATACACATTGATTAATTGAGATTTACTAACATGTTTATTTATGTGGAAGAGTAAGATCATTGAAATAATTTTAAAATCAAGAAGAGGCTTATTAAAATGAAGTGTTGAAGCTAAGGAGAAGACTACATGTTAAAGGCACCAAAATTTAAGAACAAGGATTGACTCAAGGAATATGACACATGAGCAATGTTCAATCAATTGGTCATATATATCTCTACAAATATCCAAATGATATGATTCTTAAGCCTTTGGAAAGCTTACTCAATTTATAACATTTCATATGTTTTAATGAAATTCAAATTCAAGTGCAAGATTGTCCAAATCATCATGCAAGTTGAAAGACAAATGGAAGCAGCTGACATGAGCACCGAATACTCCTTTGGACATATCTTGAGCTAGAAAAATCAAAATGACTTGATTCT
>SNVD02001043.1:0-14161 GCA_013180625.2 Boswellia sacra | reverse complement strand
TGGTATTTTTATGTTTTTGTGTGGTTTTGATGTTTGTAGGAGTTTTGGAGCAACTTGCACAAAAATGGAGTAAAACCCTTCATTTCACCTCTGCTAGTCAGTGATCTTCTCGGATTTAATTGTATTGATATACAATGAACCCGACGACATGTTATATACCGTTGGAAAGCTCTCGAAGTCTATTTTCTGGAGAATTTTACGGTTTATAAATCCATTCAGTGTACCAAAAGTTGTAATCAAAACAGTGTGAGATGTATAGAAATATAATTCCACAAGCACTGTAGCATGTATAATACGGGGCACTGTAGCAAGTCACTGTAGCAGAGTATTTAAACACATTTTAGGGTTTTATTCTCATAACTTGAAGAAGGGAAAACGTGGGAGGAGGCTGCATTTCTGGATTTCTCTCATCCCTTGGAGTTCTTGAAGGAGAAAGAAGATTTTTAAAGAAGAGGAACTACAATTCCAGGAAGATTCATCTACAAAGAAGATTTTCAAAGAATTTGCTAAGTTCTTTCTTTCCTTTTCAATTCTGGAATTTCTCTGTATGTATTTGTTATTCTGATTGAATATGTGTAACTAAATCTGAATTGGTTGAGGGTGATTTCAAAGCCCTTGATATGGATTTTGTGAGTTGATTGTGTAAGAAATGTTATCCAATTCTCTAATTGAAGTTGCTTGTATTTTCCCATATCTAATGCTTATGATTGCTTACTGATTGTATTGGAATGGCCAACTGAATATAATCTGTTGTTGTCTATTGCTAGATTAGAAATCTTGATCCGTAATTGTCATAAATTTCCAATCATTATTAGCAAAATTGTGATCAGAGATTGCAATTGGAAAATACAACCTAGGTTAAATAATCCGAACTTGGGTGATTATTGCTTAGATCAACCTATCTTTCTCATCGTAATGCTTCTATTGAATTAAACTTAGAGAGCTTGTTCTAGGTTGTTTAATGGATAGAGATTAAATAAAGAGCCTGTTTTATTTACCAACAAAGTAAGGAAAGATTGGGATAACAGAGCTTGTTGTTATCTACGGTTGATAACTTCAATGCTGTAATTTGATTACAATTCTATGTTAATTCACAAATTCATATCTTGTGGCAGAGAATGAACTCTTAACCAAGTGTCTCCCATTGATTTTTCATTCAAATTTACTTTCTGTTTTGTTATTCTTTACTTGCATTCTTATTTCATTTAGTAAAGCATTCAACAAAAACCCCCCCGGTTTAGTTTATTGTTGCTGGAAATAACAAATTCAATTAGAATCAATCCTCGTGGGAACGATATCTTACTTATCACTTTATTACTTGTGCGACTAGTATACTTGCTAGTTCGAACGCATCAAGTTTTTGGCGCCGTTGCCGGGGATTGATTTTCTAATCGATTTGTTATTTTGTTTTCGTTTGTTGATTCGTAATTTTTTTGTTTTTCTTTTCTGATTGTTTGTGTTTAGACGACATGGCAGTAAACTTCCAACAATTCAGTAGCCGATTTGAGCCACAACTACATTGGGGAGTAAATGAGGTAAGCACTCCGAACATTGAACAACAACTTTCTGAGCTAACCTCTCTTGTGGAAAACATGGGTGTAGGAGATATGCAAAAATCTTATGAATGTGAGATATATTCTACGATGGAGCATCCAATCGACATGTATCCAACTTTACAAGAAGAATATATGGAACAAGCCAATGCCATGGGTGGATTTCCAGGACAAAGAGGCAATGGTATGATCCTTTCTCTAACACTTACAATGCTGGATGGGAAGATCACCATAATTTCAGTTACGGGAATCATCAACCAATCACTCCAAATGTGATACCAAATCGGCCACAAGGTTTCAATCAACCTCGAGTGCAGCACCCTTTTCAAATGCAACCACCACCAATGCCACATCCAGCACCGCAACCAGCTTCACAAAACTCAGGTATGTCTCCCCAGGACATTGTTAATGCACTTGCCACTAACACAATGCAATTCCAGCAGGAAAATGGGTCAAGTATCCAAAACCTGGCAAATCAAATGGGACAATTGGCTACTAGCATGAGCAAATTCGAGGGCCAAGACTCAGAAAAATTATCTCTCAAACGGTGATCAATTCCAGAGTAGGAGAGATGTTAGTGCCGATAACTTCGGCGAGATGGTGAGCAATTAGATGTCTACCAAAGAAATCACAAACTGTGAAGGGATGACACCACTCCCACCATGAATAAAACATCATCTTCTAAGGTAAATCCTAAAACACATATTCCTTCATATGTTACTCCTCCACCTTTTCCTAGCAGATTTGCAAAATCAAGGAAGGAGGAACAAGAACAAGAAATCCTGGAAACTTTTCGCAAGATCGAGGTAAACATACCACTTCTGGATGCTATCAAGCAAGTGCCTCGTTATGCAAAATTTCTCAAAGAGTTATGCACCAACAAGAGGAAGTGGTAAGGAAATGAGAAGGTAAGTGTGGGGGAAGATGTTTCAGCTATATTGCAAAGGAAAATTCCTCCAAAGCGCAAAGATCTAGGTACGTTCACCATTACATGTACCATTGCTAAAACTAAGTTTGAAAGAGCTATGTTATATTTAGAAGCATTTATTAATATCATGCCATATTCTATTTATGCTTCTTTAAATCTTGGGCCTCTTGCTGAAACTGGTATTACCATTCAACTTGCTGACCGTTCTAATGCATATCCCAAGGGAGTTGTGGAAGATGTGCTTGTGCAGGTGAATCAATTGGTTTTCCCAGCAGATTTTAATGTTCTTGAAATGGAGGATGAGACATCTCCTAATCCAACACCAATTCTTTAGGGGAGACCATTCTTGAAAACTGCTCGAACTAAGATTGATGTTCATGATGGCACTCTCACCATGGAATTCGATGGCGAGGTGATTCGTTTCAATATTTTTGAGACAATGAGGTACCCTAGTGACTTGTATTCTGATTTTGCAATTGATGTTATTGATTCTTTGCCACAAAAACATGTTGAGCTAACTCACAAGGATGGATTGGAAGTGGTTTTTTTAGTGAAGCACATAGGTCACAGAGAAAATTTTCCAAGGAATCAGAAGGTTAGATACAAGTGTCCAAAGAAATGGAGGAAGCTGTGGCAAGCTTAGATGAGCGACCCTAGCTATACCATTAAATAGTTATGAATGTTTTCTGCCATCATCAATTTTCCTTTATCTAATGAGAAAATTCTTCTATTCTTCTTCTTTTCTCCTTTCATTTCCTTTCTTCTTCTTTCTTTCTGTGATGACACCCCGCCTTGTGAGCTTAAGTCACTTCCAGATCATTTGAATCATGGATTCTTGGTGAGAATGATACTTTGCGAGTTACAATGGAAATGGGCCTTGCACGAATACAAGAAGATAAACTCGTCCGAATACTTACAGATCACAAAATAGCTATTGAGCGGACAATTGTTGAGATCCAAGGCCCATCCATATGCATTGACCGTATCTTGTTAGAAGAGGGATCCAAGCCCATTAGAGAAGCACAACAGAAATTGGATCTTCCCATGATGGAACCAACGTCGGGCTGAGGACGTTAAACCAAGCGCCTATTGGGAGGCAACCCAATGTTTTTGAAAAATAAATTAAAAAAAAGAAAAGAAAAATAAAATGAGGTAATAATGATTGATTTTTGTGTCTCGATGAGATTCCTTTCATAGGCCATCAAATTGATCATGTTTTATCTCTCTTTGCCATCTGTATTATTTGTTTTTATATTTTTTTACTTGTTTTTCACTTTTGTTTGCTATTGTATTGTTATCTCTTTTATGTGTCTTTAGTTTCGTTTCTGCTCTTTTCTTTTCCTTTCTTTTGTTGAATTTGATTACTCTGTGCTTTGAGCTCATTTGTGCAGCAGCTTGTGGAAACAATTCGAAGCGGGATTTAAAACCATTGTTCGAAGGTTTTGAAACGTGCATATCTGGGAGAAGAACAAACTCAATCGCATTATCGGTAATATCTCTCCTTTTCTTCTCTTCACTGGATGCTGATATCTTTCTATCGAACCTTCGTAAATATTTCCCTTCACTTCCTCAAAATGCTGTGTTTAAAATTTATAAAGTACGAATGACTAGACTTTGGGCGTTGATGCTCCTAAATGTGCCTGCGGATATCCGATGGCTTATCGAAGCCAATGTGAGATTGTCCGGTGAGCCGGACATTAATCTCACAAAATACATGCCTGGTCTAGGAAAAGCTACTACGCCAAGAGGCGAAGAGCGAAAAGGTTACAAGTATGTTATAAATATGCTAGATGGAATTGTAACCAGACTTGTCGTTCATTAGGCTTTGCGTCCAGAAATAGAGAAGATAAACTTTCATTTATTAAGAATGGTTTGAGTAATGAGTCGCTGGATAATGTTATATTAACTCTTGAGTCTCATTCTTGTGGACTTGTTCAGCGTGAATTACTTAATCTGTGGACACCAATTTCGTGTGAATTGCCGTGTTAATAGTCTTAAAGTGAAACTCTTGACTACAAAATTTATTACAAACGACCCCTAATTTGCCAGTTTATAAGACAACTGGATGGGAAGCAAATCCCCGACTCATAGAAGGCGTTTCAGCCGTTACTTGACGTAAAACCAGAGGAATATGTGAGCCACAATCACAACTACTTGTATATTTGAATGTGTGTTGTTGTTGTAGAATTTTTTTCTTTTTTCGTTTGATCTGATTATCAATGTTGTTTTTGTGTTGTTGTTGTTTGTTGATTTTATTTGTTTTAATTTCAAGTTTTCTTTTTGACAAACCATATGACTACCCTATGGCATAAGTACACGTGGGAGACAAGTGTGGAGGTTTTGTCAACCTCCCCCGAAAGTGTATCTTCATTTTTAATGCTTCACGTGGGAGACAAGTGTGGGGGTTTTGTCAACCCCCGCCGAAAGTGTATCTCCATTTTCCATGCTTCACGTGGGAGACAAGTGTGTAGGTTTTGTCAACCTCGCCGAAAGCATATCTCATTTTTTCAAATCTTGGGGCGATAAATCTGCATCGAGCAACCCCCACCGAAAGTATGTCCCCATGTGTCAAAATTTGATAGTTTTATGTGTGTATATATACATTCTGCATGTTTTCATATGTCATTCCATAACCTGTCTTGCAATTGAAAAGCATAATATCTAACGTGTCTTACACAAGATTAGAGCACTTGTAGAAATGAAGAAAACACCAATTCGGCGATTCCGCAATATATGCGTATTTTGCGGATCGCAATTTGGTAAAGATGGAGATTTTACCACAGCAGCTCTTGATCTTGGTAGGACATTGGCTGCGAGGGGTATTAATTTGATTTATGGAGGGGGTAGTCTTGGGTTAATGGGGTGTGTGTCAACAGCTACATCCCTAGGAGGGAGCAAAGTTCTCGGCATCATCCCTAAACCATTAGCTATACGAGATATCGTAGGCAACACAATCGGGGAAGAGTTACAGGTCTCTAGCATGCATGAGACGATTGCACATATGATTGTTAAGTCCGTTACCTTTATAGCTTTGCCTGGTGTTATGGTACATTTTATAGATATTTCACAAATCACCTCAGAAAAAAAATTGGGCAAAGTCTAAACATCCATCGGAGAACCCATTGTTTGTTTTAAATGTTAATAACTTTTTTTTCGATGGTTTGTATCCTGTCTTGATCAAGCTGTATAAACAACTTCATCCTCAAAACGTCAGCGAGGCAAATCCTGGTTACAGCTATTCAACTGCAGGGAGTTTAATTGATAAGATCAAGAATTCGACTATTCGCCTGATCCAGACAACACTCGGATAAATTGGTTTGGAGAAGGCAACAAAAGGCGTCAACTGGATTTAACCCTCCATCTTTAATCTCTATTTGCTGGTTTGCTTCGTTTTTGTTTGCTTTCTTTTTAGTGTGTTTATTTGAGATTTTTCATGTCATTTCTTTTGAGTTTTTTTTTTTAGATTATTTTTTTCACCCCAGGTAATATTTTCTAATCTTGGCTTTTAGAGTGGTGGCTTAAAAAGTTCAAGTTTTCTTGAAACGCATTCTGGATCTCTTCAATCCATAATGGCTGAATAAGGAGGCTAACTTCTAAACTTTTTAGACCCATTCTAACTGACTTTTTTGTGTTTGTTGATTTGTTGGACTTTATTATTTTCTGAGTAAGTTTAGTTTTATGTAATTTCGAGTTGTTGTGTGTTTTTGTCTTTATCAGTTTCGATTCAAAAAAAAAAAAACATTGTGGAAAAACCTGAGAATGGCAGAATATGGGGTTTTCTTAACTCTTGAAACGCATTCTCTCTCAATAAATCTGTATTTTGTTTATTTCATGTTGTTTGAAGTGTCTTGTTTCTTGTTTTGTTCTTTCATAATAAAGGTATATAGGCTGGAAACCTTAAGTCTGCGGGCTACTGGGCCTAAGGATTGTTGAAATATACAATCTTGACTCAGGTGTAACAACGCCACGTACCTCTTTTCTTGCATTTTGTGGGTCGATGATAAGATAATGATTGAATTAAGATAACTCTTGGAAAATGATAAATGATGCATGGATCTGTGTGCTTGAAATGTTTATTGGTTTTCGCTTTGCATTTGATTCCTTGCGCAACATTGAGCACTAAGCTATTATCACTGAGTTATTTGTTCACTTAGAGAAAGTTTATGTAATTTAAATGCTTCTTCAGATTTCACTGAATTCTAGAACTTGTTTGATGGTCACTCGAGGCGAAATCCTAGACTGTGCAACATTGGGGAAATGATTTAGGCCATCTTTGGAACGTTTGAGCCTTAATAGCCAACCTTGACTGAAATTGATCCCTAGTTACCCCTTTGAGCCTTTGTAAGCCTTTTTCTTTGTTAACTCCCTAAAAGATTTCCTAACCTCAAATGAATTTGTTCCAAACAGTTTATCCCTTACCTATGAGCATGTGGATCATTCACAATTAAATTCTGAGCTATGTTCTGGTTTTGAGAAGTTAGAGGAGGTTGGGATGTATCATGAGCAATACAAGTGAGTTCCATTGTGTTTGAAAAAAAAAGAAAAACAGAAAAAAAAAAGCCAATCTGTACCTATCGTCCACGTACTTACACATTGAGGACAATGTGTTGTTTAAGCGTGGGGGAGGGGAAGTGTAATAAAAAAAAGAAAAAAAAAAGAAAAAAAGAAAAAAAAAGAACAAAAAGAACAAAAGAAGAAGAATAAGAGATCTATACCCTTAAGTGTTCTTAAAAAGAATGAAACACCAAAGTGTGGGGGTGTAGTTTTCTTTTGTTTTCTGCAAAAAAAAAAAAAGATTGGGTGTTCTAAATAAGTTTGGGGGAGTAACCTGGTGAATTGAAATGAAGTTTTGTTATAGGCTTGAGCTCTACATAGTCTTGAATGATTTATGTGTTTGTGGGTGAGTTGAGCCAAATTATTATCCTTTATCATACCTTCACCCAAGCCAAACGTTACAAGCTTAATAAAGTCCTACTTGATCCTTAGTGTTGTGCATGTCTACATTAGTGAAGAGTGACTTGAAAAGCAGGCCTATGGAGTTCATTTATACACACATCTTCAATATTAAATATGATTCATTTTTATGCATAAACTCATCCGGGTTACAAGTGATTAGGTGAGAATGGCTCTACACACCCACACGCTTGAGGAATTGAAATGAAGCGAAACTAATCTTTGAGATAAAATTCTTGATCAAGTGCATTATTTTGAAGTTTTCCTTTGGTTATAATTAAGTACAATCTTTGAGGCCTATTTGCAAGATAAAGCATTTGTGTGTTTTAATTTTTTTGTTGATTCTGTTTCGGTTTAGTTTTTATTTCATATTGTCGTAGTTGCTCGAGGACTAGCAAAGTCTAAGTGTGGGGGAATTTGATAAGTGTCTATTTATATATCATTTTCATATCAATTCGTCCATGTTTCTTTGCTATATTCCTGGTATTTTTATGTTTTTGTGTGGTTTTGATGTTTGTAGGAGTTTTGGAGCAACTTGCACAAAAATGGAGTAAAACCCTTCATTTTCACCTCTGCTAGTCAACCATTTTCTTGGATTTAATTGTATTGATATACATAACCGGATAAACATGCTATATACCACATTGAAAAAGCTCTCGAAGGATCTAATTTTCTGGCGAAATTTACGGGTTCACGAATTTATTTAGTGTACCAAAAGTTGTGATAAAAATGGTATCAGAAGTGTATATTTGTAATTCCATATATCACTGTAGCATGTTATTAAATACTGGGCACTGTATCAAGTTACTGTAGCAGAGTATTTAAACACATTTTAGGGTTTTATTCTCATAACTTGAAGAGGGGAAAACGTGGGAGGAGGCTGCATTTCTGGATTTCTCTCATCCCTTGGAGTTCTTGAAGGAGAAAGAAGATTTTGAAAGAGGAGGAACTACAATTCCAAGAAGATTCATCTACAAAGAAGATTTTCAAAGAATTTGCTACGTTCTTTCTTTCCTTTTCAATTCTGGAATTTCTCTGTATTGTATTTGTTATTCTGATTGAATATGTGTAACTAAATCTGAATTGGTTGAGGGTGATTTCAAAGCCCTTGATATGGATTTTTTGATTTGATTGTGTAAGAAATTGTTATCCAATTCTCTAATTGAAGTTGCTTGTATTTTCCCATATCTAATGCTTATAATTGATTACTGATTGTATTTGGAATGGCCAACTGAATATAATCTGGTTGTTGTCTATTGCTAGATTAGAAATCTTGATCCGTAATTGTCATGAATTTCCAATCATTAGTAGCAAAATTGTGATCAGAGATTGCAATTTGGAAAATACAACATAGGTTAAATAATTCGAACTTGTGTGATTATTGCTTAGATCAACCTATCTTTCTCATCGTAATGCTTCTATTGAATTAAACTTAGAGAGCTTGTTCTAGGTTTTTTAATGGATAGAGATTAAATAAAGAGCTTGTTTTATTTAACAACAAAGTAAGGAAAGATTGGGATAACAGAGCTTGTTGTTATCTACGGTTGATAACTTCAATGCTGTAATTGGATTACAATTCTATGTTAATTCACAAATTCATATCTTGTTGGCAGAGAATGAACTCTTAACCAAGTGTCTCCCATTGATTTTTCATTCAAATAACTTCTGTTTTTGTTATTCTTCATTGGCATTCTTATTTCATTTAGTTAATCATTCACAAAACCCCCGCTGTTTAGTTTATGTTGCGAGAAGATAACAAATTCACATTAGAATCAATCCCGTTAGAGGAAAGATTCTTAATTCATCCACTTTATTACTTATGCGCCTATTATACTTGCTGATAGTTTCGAACGCATCCAACTACAGTGAGATTGCTACAGTGCCCCGTATTATACATGCTACAGTGACTTGTAGAATTATATTTCTATACATCTCACACTATTTTGATTAGAACTTTTGGTACACTGAATGGATTTATAAACCGTAAATTTCTCCAGAAAATAGACTTCGAGAGCTTTCCAACGGTATATAATATGTCGTCGGGTTCATTGTATATCAATACAAGTAAATCCGAGAAGATCAATGACTAGCAGAGGTGAAAATGAAGGGTTTTACTCCATTTTTGTGCAAGTTGCTCCAAAACTCCTACAAACATAAAAACCACACAAAACATAAAAATACCAAGGAATATAGCCTGTCTCTTATACACATCTTAGCAAAGAAACATGGACGAATTGATATAAAAGTAATACATAAATAGACACCTATCAAATTCCCCCACACCTAGACTTTGCTAGTCCTCGACAACTAAAATGATACGAAACAAAACTAAACCGAAACAGAATCAAAGAAAAATTAAAACACACACAAATGCTTCACCTTGCAAATAGGCCTCAAAGATTGTACTTAATTATAACCCAAGGAAAACTTCAAAATAATGCACTTGATCAAGAATTTTATCTCAAAGAATTTAGTTTTTCGCTTCACCTTCAATTCCTCAAATTGTGTGTTAGAGCACATTCTCACCTAATCACGTTGTAACCCGGATGAGTTTATGCTTAAAAATGAAATCAATATTTAAAATAGTGAAGATGTATGTATATGAAGGAAAAATGAACTCCATAGGCCTGCTTTTCAAGTCACTCTCCACTAATGTAGACATGTACAACACCAAGGACAAGTAGGACCTTTATTAAGCTTGTAACGTTTGGCTTGGGTGAAGGTATGATAATGGATAATATTTTGGCTCAAATCACCCACAAACACATAAATCATTCAAGACTATGTAGAGCTCAACCCTATAACACAACTTTATTTTAATTCACCAGGTTACTCCCCAAAACTTATTTAGAACACTCAATCTTCTCTTTTTTTTTTTCTCTTCTCTTCTTCTTCTTTTTTTTTTTTTTGGTAGAAAACAAAAGAAACTACACCCCCACACTTTGTTGTTTCATTCTTTTTAAGAACGACCAAGGGTATAGAACTCTTTTTTTTCTTTTTTTTCTTTTTTTTTTAAACTGCAATTCCACTCCCCCACACTTAAACAATACATTGTCCTCAATGTTTAAGTACGTGGAAGATAAGTACAGATTTTGTTTCTCTTTTTTTTTTTAACAAACATAATAAAACTCACTTGCATTGCTAATGGCATAATCCAACCTCCTCTAACTTCCCAAAACCAGAACATAGCTCAAAATATAATTGCGAATGATTTACATGCTCATAGGTAAGGGATAAACTGTTTGGAACAAATTCATTTGAGGTTAGGAAATCTTTTAGTGAGTTCACAAAGAAAAAGGCTTACAAAGGCTCAAAGGGGTAACTAGGGATCAATTTCAGTCAAGGTTGGCTATTAAGGCTCAAACGGTCCAAAGATGGCCTAAATCATTTCCCATATGTTGCACAGTCTAGGATTTCGCCTCGAGTGACCATCAAACAAGTTCTAGAATTCATTGAAATCTGGAGAAACACTTAAATTACATAAACTTTCTCTAGTAAACAAATAACTCAGTGATAATGGCTCGGTGCTCAATTTTGTGCAAGGAATCAAAGGTAAAGCAAAAAGCTAATTAACATTTCAAGCACACAGATCTATGCATCATTTATCATTTTCCAAGAGTTATTCTCAATTCAATCATTGCCTTATCATCGACCCACAAAATGCAAGAAAAGAGGTATGTGGCATTGTTACACCTGAGTCAAGATTGTATATTTTAACAATCCTTAGGACCAGTAGCCCGCAGACTTAAGGTTTCCAGCCTATATACCTTTATTATGAAAGAACAAAACAAGATACAAAACACTTCAAACAACATGAAATAAACAAACTACGGATTTATTCAGAGAGAATGCGTTTCAAAGGTTCAAGAAACCCCATATTCTGCCATTCTCAAGTTGTTTTCCACAAATTTCACTTTTTGAATCGAAACTAATAAAGACAACACATAACAACTCTAAATTACATAAAACCAAACTTACTCATAAAATAATAAAGTCCAACAAACCAGCAAACAAAAACAAGTCAGTTAGAATGGGTCTAAAAAGTTTAAATGTTAGCCTCCTTATTCAGCCGTTCTGGATTAAAGAGATCCAGAAAGCGTTTCAAGAGGACTTAAACTTTTTAAGCCACCACTCTAAAAATTAAGATTAGAAAATATTACCTGGGACGAAAGAAACAACCTGAAAAAAAACTGAAAAAGAAATGACATAAAAAAAAACTCAAATAAACACAATAAAAAGAAAGTAAACGAAAACAAAGCAAACCAGCAGATGTAGATTACAGATGGAGCGTTAAATCCAGTTTACGCCTCTTATTGCCTTCTCCAAACCAATCAATCCGAGCTGTTGTTGGATCAGGCGAATATACGAATTCTTGTAGTTTGTCAATTAACTCGCCTGCCGTTGAAGCTGTAATCAGGATTTGCCTCGCTGACGGTGAGATGAAATTTTTTTCTACAGCTTGATCAAGAAAAGACAACAAACCATCAAAAAAGTTATTGACATTTAACAAACCAATGGGTTTTTTATGGATGTTTAGCTGTGCCCAAGAGGTAATTTGAAATATCTCCTCTAATGTGCCATAACCATCGGGCAAAGCTATAAATGCATCGGACTTAACAACCATATGTGCAATACGCTCATGCATGCTAGAGACTTGTAACTCTTCCCCAATTGTGTTGCCTACGATATCTCGCACAGCTAATGGTTTAGGGATATGCCGAGAACTTTACTTCCTCCCAAGGATGCAGCTGTCGACACACACCCCATTAACCCAAGACTACCCCCTCCATAAATCAAATTAATACCACTCGCAGCTAGTGTCCTACCAAGATCAAGAGCTGCTGTGGTAAACTCTCCATCTTTACCAAATTGCGAGTCGCAAAATACGCATATATTGCGGAATCGCCGAATTGGTGTTTTCTCCATTTCTATAAGTGCTCTAATCTTGTGTAAGACACGTTAGATATTATGCTTTTCAATTGCAAGACAGGTTATGGAATGACATATGAAAATATGCAGAATGTATATATACACCCATAAACTCTCAAATTTTGACACATGGGGCCATACTTTCGGTGCGGGTTGCTCGATGCAGATTTATCGCCCCAAGATTTGAAAAAATGAGATATGCTTTCGGCGAGGTTTGACAAAACCTACACACTTGTCTCCCACGTGAAGTATGGAAAACGGAGATACACTTTCGGCGGGGGTTGACAAAACCCCCCACACTTGTCTCCCACGTGAAGCATAAAAAATAGAGATACACTTTCGGTGGAGGTTTACAAAACCTACACACTTGTCTCCCACGTGTACTTATGCCATAGGGTAGTCATATGGTTTGTCAAAACGAAAACTTGAAATTAAAACAAACAAAATCAACAAACAACAACAACACAAAAACAACATTGATAATCAGATCAAACGAAACAAGAAAAAAAATTCTACAACCACAACACACATTCAAATATACAAGTAGTTGTGATTGTGGCTCACATCTTCCTCTGGTTTTACGTCCAGTAACTGCTGAAACGCCTTCTATGAGTCGGGGATTTGCTTCCCATCCAGTTTTCTTATAAACTGGCAAACAGGGTCGTTTTTAGTCAGATTCCCTAGACTTTAACACTGCAATTCATCACGAAATTGTGTCCATAGATTAAGCAATTCACGCTGAACAAGTCCACAAGAATGTGACTCGAGAGTTAACCAAACATTATCCAGCGACTCATTACTCAAACCATTCTTAATAAATGAAAGTTTATCTTCTCTATTCCTGGACGCAAAACCTAATGAACGACAAGTCAAGTTACAATTCCATCTAGCACATTTATAACATACTTGTAACCTTTTCGCTCTTCGCCTCTTGGCGTAGTAGCTCTTTCCTAGACCAGGCATGTATTTTTGCGAGATTAATGTCCGGCTCACCGGACAATCTCACCTTGGCTTCGATAAGCCATCGGATAGCAGCAGGCACATTGAGGAGCATCAACGCCCAAAGTCTAGTCATCCGTACTTTATAAATTTTAAACACAGCATTTTGAGGAAGTGAAGGAAAATATTTACGAAGGTTCAACAAAAAGATATCGGCATCCATTGAAGAGGAGAAAAGAAGAGATATTACCGATAATGCGATCGAGTTTGTTTTTCTCCAAGATATGCACGTTTCAAACCTTTGGCGAATGACTTCAACTTCCGTTTGGATGTTTCCACAAGCTGCTGCACAATGAGCTCAAAGCACAGAGTAATCAAATTAAACAAAAGAAAGGAAAAGAAAAGAGCAAAAACGAAACTAAAGACACATAAAAGAGATAACAACACAATAGCAACCAAAAGTAAAAAACAAGTAAAAAAATATAAAAACAAATAAGACAGATGGCAAAGAGAGATAAAACCTGATCAATTTGATGGCCTACGAAAGGAATCTCTTCGAGACACAAAAATCGATCATTATTACCTCATTTTATTTTTCTTTTCTTCTTTTTTTTTATTTTTCAAAAACATTGGGTTGCCTCCCAATACGCGCTTGGTTTAACGTCCTCAGCCCGACATTGGTTCCATCATGGCAGGGTCCAATCTTCGCTGTGCTTCGCTAGTGGGCTGGGATCCTTTTTCCAACAACATACGGTCCATGCATATGGCTGGGCCTTGGATGTCAACAATAGTCCACCCAATAGCTGTTTTGAGATCTCTAAGTACTCGGACGAGTTTCTCTTCTTGTAGTGGTGCAAGG
>SNVD02001041.1:0-14084 GCA_013180625.2 Boswellia sacra | reverse complement strand
GTGATGTGTTGGAAGCCACCTCAAAGCTGGTCAAAGTCGTTCAACAGTTAGTTTCACAGGAAAGTCCCACAACCTCTGCACGTGAGGGTCATGGAGGCCTCGGGAAGAAACATTGTTTATTGCTCGATTAGAATGAGCCCATGCGTCTCGAGTAGAGTGGACGAGGCGACAGTTCTGGGGCGCTACAGATTGAGGAGGCGCTTGAAGAAGGCGAGCACATCGGCCGAGAATCCGCCGTCGCTCGAAGTGGAGCTGTGGCCGACTGGCGGAGCAGTGTGACTCGCCGGGGTTGCACGCGGAACGGCGCCCCCCTCGGCCTGACTCGCGCCCAGAATCTTGTTGACATCGAGCAGGTGCTCGATGTAACGGAACGAGCGACAGGTGCGCCCGCCGCTGCTGAGATCGAGTGAGTGGCGGTGGCTGGGCGCGCGCATTTGGTTAGCGTAGATGGCGAGCCCGATGAGATCGTTGCCGAGGAAAAAGTCGGAGGCGACAATGTTGAGGCAGTGGAGCCAGCGCGCGCGAATCCAGTCGCTGACGGGCCGATTGGCGAGCTGGGCGAGGCGCCGGTTGCCGTCGTACTTGTCCGAGATGGCGCCGAAGACGGTGGGCGTGAGCTCTACCATGAGCGCGCGCAACTCGCCGAAGTACTTGCGACAGGCGGTCTCGTTCAGGTAGCCGGCCAGGCCGTCCAGAGTGTCGCGATTGGGCCACAGGTGGCGCACGGGCGGGAACAGGAGCGCCAGTCGGCCGGGCAGGGCGGCGAGCGGCGAGTCTGCGCCGGTCGTGGCCGCGTTTCCGTGGGCGCCTATTAGCCGAGCGGCGACGTCGTCCGGTGCTGCTGCCCCACTCTTGGCTCTGGCCGAGTGGCTCTTCTTCTGGACGACGGCGTACTTGTTGCTGGGCGGTGGCCGCGTCGACAGCTCACTGGCGTCCGTTGAGCGCTTCGAGAACGAGTGCGCTATGAGCTTAAGCGACTTGAGGCCGTTGTAGATGCGCGTGCTCACCCGTCGGTCCGGCTGTAGGTCTTGCTCGTCGGGGCTGAGAGCCTGTGCCGCCTGCGCCGCCCGTGCCGTGTCCCTGTCGTCCGAGTCGACGTCGCGCATCTGCTGCTGTCTCAGCTTCGCCGAGTTCCTCGAGCCGGCAGTTCGCAACTGCTCGACGGCCGGGTGGCCGCTCGAGCCCGAGCCAAGCAGACCCAAGAGCTGGCCGCGGCCCGCGTAGCCCACCAGCAGTCGCTTACCCATGGCAATGTACTCGTTGAGGGGCGCGTGCTGGCCCAGATACGAGGGCACAATGTAGTCGCCCAGGTGCCGGAAGAGACTCTCGAGCAGCTGGGCGTGGCGGTCGCGTTGCGTGGCCAGATTCTCGTTCTGGAAGCCGACGGTGAAGCGGTGAAAGTCCATGACGATGATCTCGTGGCTGGTGAGCTCGAGGAAGCGGCGCACCTGCTCGAGCACCTCGTCCAGAGGCACGTCCGTGCGGAAGATGTCATGGTAGATCCACAGCTCCTCGGGCCGGTGCTTTACTCTGCTGAAGCCCACCCGCAGGTCGAGGTAGCGGACGCCGTAGACGAGCTGGCTGAACACGTTCTCGTCCTGGTTGATTTGGTACTTATTGATCATCTGCAGCACACTGCGGTCGAGCGAGCGCGGATATGTGGCCGAGTTGTGGGTGCCGGGCAGCATGAGCGTGGGCAGGGCGCGCGTCGTGATGCGCGTGTCGCGCATCCAGTTGGCGTTCGTCTTGAGACAGCTGCTCGCCAAAAGCCGACCTTGGCTGTGGTAGGCCACACAGTAGCCCAGACACTCGTCGCTCGGCAGTGACGAGCCCAGCGAGGCTCCGCTGGCCGACTTCCGGCGGCGTCGTCGCGTCGCGGGGGAGTGGTCGGCGCCGTAGCTGTGCCACCGGTCGAGGTCGTGGGCGGGCGCGGCCGAGTCGGCGAGCGGCTCGGTGCTGGAGTCGAACTCGAGCGAGGGCTCGGCGGGCTCCTCGAGCTCGTACTGGATGGAGTCGTCGAGGCGGCGCGCCAGGTGGCGCGTCTCGTTGTAGAAATTGATGACGGGCAAATAAAACTCTGTGGTGGCGGTGCCCGACATGCGGCCGGCCAGACGGACGGCGTGCACGGGCGCCGCCCTGGTCAGCTGCTCGGGAGGCGTGTCCAGGTAGAGGGCCAGGAAGTCGTCGGGGTCGTCGAGCGGCGCATTGATCCAGTTAAGCTCGATTTGGCGGAAGGCGAGCGGCGGGTCGCGCGAGCTTGTGGACAGCTTGTTGGCCAACGAGGAGACGGTGATCCAGATGTAGAGAGAGCTCACTGCGCGGGCGCGCGAATTAGTTTCGTTGATAAATTCGGCGGGTCAGAGTTGTGGTCTCACCTCACCGACGGGCGTCTCGAGTGGCCACTCACTTGACCAACTTCAGCCACACTTACCCTCATCGAATGCGATCGCGCACACGCTCGCAACCCATTGATTGCCTATTATCACACACAATAGGAGCGCCCATTTGGTTGTTGTGGACATTTTGCTATTCGGTTCTGGCGCGCGGGAAGAGTTGTTTCAAGTTGATAAAAATAAATACTCTAAATAATAAATAGCTCAACTGAGGCCATGGCCGCCGGAGTCCATTTACGTGGTGGGTGTGTGTCGATCTGGGATGTGAATCTTAGCTTCATCGCTGCGGCTGTTAGCCTCAAAACGAGCGACGAGATTTCGTCGGAATCCCAAGAGTCGCGGGACTGGCCGAGCAGCTCGGACACAATCACTTCCTCGACTCCAGGCCCAGGAAGTGAGCCAAAGAGGAAGCGGCGTGCCACTTCCTCGCCGTCTCCTCCAGCCTCAGCTCCTCCTCGTCCGCGTCGCCGTGGTCTCCGAGTGGCCAAGTTGCAGCTCTGCATTTCGGCGAGCGACCTCTCACGCCGACCGGAGCGGCGCTTCTGTGCGAATCGGCAGCACCGGCCAGCACAAAAGAAGTCATCACCCACGCGTCCACTGTGACACACTGCTCGCTTGGCTAACTCGTCGCGACCAGTCGGTCGACTCGGCGGCGTCGCCATCATGACTCAGCAACCTTGGCGTCGCTCGTATAACGAGCTCACCGGCCGCACAATGAATTGACCAAGTGACTCATAAACCACACTCGCTCAAACACACGAACACACACACACACACACACACAATTCTTTGGCTGCGCATAAGCTACGCTCGCCGCCGACGCAGACACAATGTCACCAGCCGGAGGATTGCTCGATCGGCTCGGGGGAGCAAACGAAGCGCGCGCCCGGTGGTCTCAGGTAGTCGGCGGCTTGCATGCAGGCGACGCCGACGGAGGGCGTGTCCTGGGTCGCGAACTCCAGTCGCGCGCAAATACTGTGGCCGCTGCCATCACCTTTGGCCTCGTTCAGATCCGCGCCGAGTCACAATCATGACTCCGAGCACACTTGCCGTAGACCTTGAAAAGAGCCACCACGATACTCGTCACCTGTAACAATGGTGAGCCAGCTCGAGTCCACAGCGTTGCCAACATCACTTCCAAGACGTCACCATTGGCGAGCGTCTCTCTAAGTACGACTGCTCGAAATAGTTTCCTCGCGCCGCACAGGTTTCATTTCTAGCCAAGGCCCATTTCTATCTCTGCCAACTAATTGGCAATGTAACTTAACAATAAACTTTAATAGCTGGTTTCCAAAGCGTAACAACTCAATCCACGTTCATGGAGATGATAAATATAGTTTCTCGACGAGGCTCGAGCGGCTCGATGAACGACTCTTGGAAATCTATCCAGCCTGTTCATGCACGCACCTCTCGCCTGCTTTTTGGCGCTCCATCATGCGTACTGATCATCAGTATGGAATTTGGTTTTGATAATATTGCAAGATGTCGTAGGTGCGAGTTCGGATGTTCAAGAATGAATCGCGAATGATCTTTAAGATGTAGTTACTTGCCTCCTTGTCGTTGCAGGTTGGCGCGAATCGCATGCGCAGAAGTTTGATTGTTTGACCCCTGAAACAAGGCAGATTAGTCTCGAGCATCAATTGAACGATTGCAACTATTGCTTCGCGGTACGGGCGTACAGCCAGGTAGGCCTGTACGCATAATTGGAGGAACCATTTGAAAGGGGCTGCTTCCATATTGCCACCAAGAATCTTCACCATCTCATCTGTCAGCTTGATGTCTGGCTCGAATCCTAAATTTCCACCTGGCGAGCTGTCGAAAACAAACCCAAAGTCAATGTGAATGATGCGACCCGAGGCGTCGATCATGATGTTGCCATTATGGCGATCTTTGACTTGGAACAAAAACCCGACAACACTGTAGGCA
The DNA here is from genome assembly GCA_013180625.2 of Boswellia sacra. Taxonomy (NCBI): domain Eukaryota; kingdom Viridiplantae; phylum Streptophyta; class Magnoliopsida; order Sapindales; family Burseraceae; genus Boswellia; species Boswellia sacra. The sequence goes on along the minus strand of SNVD02001041.1, from coordinate 9,765 downwards.
GCCATACTTTTAACGAAATTGGCCCTCGCTTCTTGGAATTTGCTCGACGTCTCATCACCGTAGAGGTTCTTGAAATAATCATATAGGGACATGTCGGTCTCGCGGCCCAGTTGTTCCCTGGATTTGGCGTTAGGCACGCACTCTATGACACCGCAACCAGGAGAAGTGGCAACTACGCGATATGGGTGCAGGTAGAGGTCAAGACCGGCCTTGACGAAGATATTTCTGAGCAACTCAATGAGTTGAAGCACCAACATGTCCTGGCGTACGTCGTCGCCTACCTTGAATATGGCGGCTTGCCAGAGTTCCCGGTTCACGGCGGAGTCGCACTCAATCTGCTTGATTAGATCAAATGCAGCTTCTTTGTCCTTCGATGTAATGTCGACCGATAATTGTTCTACTTGATTGATACCGCATTGAATCACCTTGAAGCGAGTAAGAAAAGGGGCCTTGGCCGCGCTCTGGAGTGGTATGCCGAATTCGCGGTCCATATCGGTGACTATCGAGTCGGCCGACGAAGGCAGATAACAACCTGGATCAAAAACAAATTTCTTCAGGGCACTCAACAGTGCGCTTCGCCTTTGCTCCCCTTTGGGGAAATCCCTAATCTCACCCGAAATTGATGTTATGCGCCTCACAAAATCAAACTCCTTCTCGAAGAACACTTTGGCTGAGCCGGACAGTGAGTTGATGATACTGTTGATCAGCTCGTCCAGCACCTCATACAAGTCAGGATCTGGTTCTTGACCATTCTCATCCCTGTACATATTGGTTCTCATGTTCCAAATGAGTTGGTGCATGAGCAATTGCGACCTCTGCGCGGCGGTTCTGATGTAGTTCTTGGTGTAGCCTACCTTATCGTTACGGATGGCCTGAACCAATTGTGGAATGTAAGTCATCACTACTTCAGAAGGATAAGAACAAAGACTTCGGATAGCATATTGAGCTGTGAATGGATGAGATGGGTAGGCGCGCGAGAAGAACGAGAGCGCAATTATTGGCTGTACAGGCACCCAAGTCAGGGCGTGTATCAGTTCGGCAGAATCCTTGACCAGATCACTTGGGGCAACGAGATATTGTAGAGCTTCAGGAATATGACTCAATGCAGTGGGTTGAGCTTTGACTAGTTTGGAAAGCTCATCTATGATTACTGTTGAGCTCTTGAAGCGGTGTGGCAAATAAGCGGCTAGATTTGGCGATATATCCCATGCCAATCGGACCATTTCTTTGGTTGAGCGTTCCGTGGTCTGGGAACCCGTTTGAGTGAACCAGGTGCTTATTATGTCCTCTCCGGGTATGTGTAGCTCGGGGCAGGCAAGAGGGTTGTACCACGTCAGCAGAAATTCTATCTCTCTCGCAAGCAGGCTGAGTATGAGATTGCGCCGTTTTGAGTATTCTTTTGCATATGTTTCTAGATTAACAGAATTCTTTCTGACCCCCTGCCACAGAGGCGGATGGACGCCGGGCCGACTACTCGATTGATTTCTGGTCGCCAATGAAGAATTCAACGTGAGTGTATTCATCCAGCCGATTTTCATTTGATCAGCTGTACTCGGTTGGTGCTCCTGGATGGAGGAGTTGATTACAACTGCAGGCTGTATTGAGTTCTTGATGTATTTCCTGTCTGAGTGCAGACTCTGCCAGAATTTGATTAACGACAGGATATCTTCGCGCAAGTCATTAGACCTTTGCAGTGGACATGCTTGCGGACCGCAGAAGAAGTCAATAGCTGTCCGATAAATACGCTCCCTTAGGACAATGTTGCTGATTGTTTTTGGTAGTGTATCTCCTTGGATTAAAGATAAACCGCAGGTTAGTAAACGAAACCGACACCCTATGGATATCATATTTCTAGATGGAGCCCTGTTGGAACCGACAGTCATGGTGAGAGATCGATGCAACATGTCAGAATAAAGCTCCACTAGATTGATATTGCTATATTTTGCTGTCTCTATTCGTTCAATAGCAAATCTGAGCCAGACATGGTGGGCGCCAATCGGTGGATGATCTACCTTGCCAAGTTGACCATCCGATGCTGCCAAGGGATCGCTAGGTGTGGGCTCCTCAGCGAATAGTCCAAGCTTCCTGTCGATCGTTGCATTCCATGCGCTGACCATCTCGAGTGCGAACTCTATCTCCAAATCTCTACGCGCTGCCAGGAACCAATCCCAGCAAGCAATCACAGTCTGAGTGCTCGATGCAGTAAAGTAGTCAATGGGTGCCCAGCACAATACTTTGAGTAGCTCACGATTACAACCGGGAGATGAGATCAATAGGGCTGTTATCTTGTAGATTAGATCTCTATGCTTTTCGAGATTCTTTTCAGCACAACATTCTGTGAGCTGCTTGCTGAACAAAACACCTAGCTTATTGTACGCATCCCTCTCTTTGCAGTCAGAAGTCGATGTCAATAGCCCAACCATGCCTGTAATGAGACCTCTGTACCTGCTGCGAAGACTCACCGAGGCAAGGAACTCCGAGCAGTCGATGCCAGTGTTGCTGAGCCATTTATCAATGTTTGTGGGAAGGGTGTCACTGCCACTCCTGTTTGATATGTTGGCACTCTCGATAGCCAGCGAGAGACCTGGATGCTGACCGATCTCAGTAGATAGTTCTTGATAGTCGGTAATGTACTCGATTAGATGAGTTCGAGTTGTGCGTGGCGCCCATTTGACGGCTTCCTTGATGATCCTCCGACAATAGGCTGTGAAGTCGCGCACTATGCTCTCTCTAGCTTCTGTTGTGTCCGTTGACTGGAATTTGTAGTTAGTGTTTGGAATGTCCAGCTCCAGGCTAGCCTCGTTTGAGTCAAATTGCATAATCTTGCCTAAAACTTTAAGAATGTCCAGCATGGTCACTAAAACCCGACCACTCCAAAGCATATGAGGGAATCTGTCTACCAAGCGACTGAGATATTTGTCAGCCACTCTTCTGATTTGTTTTTGTGGATGATTGAATTTGACCAATAATAAGATGGCCAACTCTTCGAGCTCTACATCACGTTCCTTATTCATTGGTCGCTTGGACAGAACGTCAAGATAGACGCGAAAAATTTTGTCTGCAATACAGAATATGCATTGCCTGATTCCATCCTTATCACGTTGGATAGTGGGATCTTCGAGATACTGTAACATCACCTGGAATGAGAAATCTTGTGTCGCGCGACTCTCGACCCTGAATGCCTCCATCCTGTAGACGGACATTAGATAAGTGCATTGGGCGAAGTTCAATCTGTTGACGATGGACACAATGTCAGTAGGGTGATCAAGATCGCTCAATATTTGATTTCTAACCTCAACCAACTCGTCCATAGTGGCCGAGTCATTTCTTATGGCAGTGTTATATTGCAACTCAGATCTTAGGTGTTCGCGTGATTTGAGTAGGGGAGATTTGGAGGCAATCTCTTTGACGCATGCTAGCCACTCCTTCGGCCATAGACTTGTATCACTAGTGAAGCCCATGACGACACAGTAGAGCCAAAAGTCCCTGAAAAGCTTCTGCAACCTTGGCTTGGGGTCTGTGATGTTGGGCATTCTTCGGACAACGTTGGCAATCACTGGTAACAATATTCCCAAGCTACCTGCACTACTTGAGGCTCGCATGGGCACCGAGGCTTTTTCGCTAGCTCTCTTGCCTTCAAGACCTAGTTGAACAAATAACTCCAGGATCTTGATAAGAAACTCCTCTTGGTCTGGCTTGTCTGTTAGATTTGCAGCAACAAGGGTGAGAATGTTGATCACAGCGAGCGACACGTGCCGATAACCTTGGTTCAGTTGATCGTTCTTTGTCCTCATGCTGTAGGCTGAACTTGACTCGAGTGTGATGGTAGTTAGCATCTTCATGATTTCTTCAAAAATCACATGGTCCCTATGGGGAACCAGGAGCATTTTGCCGAGTTGTTCGACAATGATAGAATCGATTGGTGAGGGTGGTTGACAGAATCTTTGTTGGAAAAATTGCAGTATAGATTCCATTGTCTTGCTGACATCGCTCAAGGCGGCGGCAATGTGGCCAAGCGTGAGGATGGTGTTTACTGAAATGAGATTCAGTTCTGTTTCGCTCTTCTCGGCTTGGTAGAGCCGATTTGACATTGATGCGATGAGTGCCTTGACGCAATGCTTGTCCGTCTTGAGGGCGGCTCTAAGACAACGTGATAGATTCTTGATTGCGATTGCTCTGAGACTCTCGAGCGAGTTGGCGGCCAGTGCACGAAGATCCTTACCCCTCTTATTGGGTGCCAACTGGTTAACATGCGCCAAGCCATCGCCTCCGTTTGGTGTAGTGCTGGTGGTGAGGGTGGAGTTGGTGCCGTTGGTGGCAGTGGAGGTGTCAATATTGTTATTGATGTTGTTGTTGTTATTGTTGGTCGTGGTGTTGCTACTCGTGGTGGCTGTGGAGTCGCAAACCTCTTTGTCTGAGTTGCAGATTCTGTGTAGTTTCGACAGAATCGGCGAGGGCTTGAGGAGAAAATCTTTCATGGCACTGAGACAGGCGTCGGCAATGGCATTATCACTCTCGGCCAAATCGCCGAATCCATCGAGACAGGCGATGATTGGTTGCAATTGGTTTGAGGATAATTTTCTAATACTAGACAGCTGGCTGACGAGCCGATTGAGCTGCTCTTTGGAATCCATGACTGGAACCAGGTGTCCGATCGGAGCGAGCCAATCGGTTCCTTGATTGAAGTTCTACAGTGGGGCGAGCCGACGAGGCCGAGGGCGCCGGCGGCGGTGTGAGTTGGAGAGGATCTAATAGAATGGTAGAGTTGTTGCGCCGCGTGCGGCCTTTTTGTGATAGAACTAATAGAGGGAGGCCGAGGATGACCTAAAACAGTTTGCATCCTCGATATGGGCACATCTCGAGAGCGACGAATAAGAGAGATGGTCATGAATTGGGTCGTATCGTCCTGGTGGCATTTCTATGACGTTGACGACGACGACGACGACGACGACGAGGGAAATGAAAAGAAGGCAATAAAATAAACACACAGAGAGATAGACTCACGAAGAGTCACGCTGCGTGAAAATGCCATCCGAAAACCAACAAATTGCCTCGGACAGACCGAGCGCGAGCGGAGCTGCGCGCGCGCGTTCCCCAGAGCACGCGCGCGAGATGTTGCTGGAGAGCTCTTCAGAGCCGGCGACGGCTCTCGCGCGAGTTGGGTCGGCTCCAGGGAGGCTAGCTCGACCAGGAGGATGGCCTTGGACTATGGGACTAGTGCATTATTTGGTGTGTTGGTGTATTGCTGTATTGCACGGCCTGGAATTGACCTCGAAGTTGATCCGTAGCCGTGGAGAATGGAGCCCAATGATCAGCTGTCCCAAGTCAATATATGGCCCTCGTCGATTAACGCTCGCAACGATCGCCCTGAGACGGCTTGCTCTTGCTCATACGGCGTCACGAGTCGCGACAGTGTCGAGTGCTTTAGAGGGGGCTGATAACATGGTCTTTTAGGACGCCTCGCTTGTGGCGACAACTCGACAGAGGCCGCGTGCAGGTAGCTGTGGCTAACCCGCCGCGGCAGCCTTCTCGGGTTGCGTAAGTGGTTGCTGTTATCGAGTGCCACAGTAGGTGCGCGTCGGCGGGCCAGCGACTGCGCAGAAAGTGGCACTCGCTTGCATACAACTGTTGGCGAGTCTCGGCGACAGATACGATCAAACACATTGCCCCGAGGGCTTGATGGTCTCGGCTATATGCGATCAGAATAAGCGACACTCAATCGATGGGTATTGCCACTAATCCGAGAGACATAGCGAAACTTGGCTTCTCCGCGCGCTCGTGATAATTAATTTCGCGCACTGAAGATAGCTATCAATGTGCGTCAGCGTTGAGGGTGCCAGAATAGTGTAATTTACGCTGGCTAAGATCCAAGAGACGGGATGTTCACATGAATGCACAAGTCTGGCGCCGACGACTGCGAGCATCTAGCTAGACTCTAGCCTCCGACGGGCACAAGCTCACTGTCAGGCGCACAAATTCTATCACACTGGCTGCTCGGCGCCGCGCGCACTCTGCCAGGTTTTGCCTGCGCCAAGCGCTCGCGTGGCGGCTAATTTACGAGTTTAGCTTCATTAGCAGGCGCAGCTACGCGCCGAGGATGAGGTTTTTCGCGGCCTCGAGGGCGGCGAAAAACCTCATCCCCACATCGGGCGTGTTCACCCACTCGCTGGAGACACAACGAGCCTACGAGCTCGCGATAGAGTGGCGATAATTCGCATGCGCCGCGTGTAAGCGCGTCCGACCGGAGGCGCCGCTGACCATTGCAAATAGCGGCTCGCTCGACCTTGCGCACGTGCGCTTGCATAAGCGCGTGGCTTTGGCGAGATGGACTCGGCGTTGCGAAGATGGCAATTACAATCAAATATCAAATCGCTTGCGGGCGATTTTCCACCGCCAGTCTACAATTACCACTCGATCGGCGGCCGCGGTCGAGGAATCTTTTCAATTCTGTTTGCTCGCGCAATCTGTTGAGTGCGTGCCTGTGGCTTGCGCATAAAGAAAGACAGAGAGAGAGAGACAACTAAATTGGTGAGACGCGCGGGCCGCTGGGCCAGGTGATAGATCGGGAGTAGTGCGGCGCGCGAACGCTAACTGCCGGCGCTTAGAAGTGGCCGCGCTGGTGAGCGCTCGCTTCGTGAGTCCATTGTTGTAAAGTGGCCTTATGGCAGCGTCCGGGCAGTGGGCGCGGGGCCGGCGCGCACTCGTCTGGTGGCCGTGTAAAAATAGGCGCCCGACTCGGTGAGCCTCGCGAGTCGCGACTGGCGGGCGCTGTGCCATGTTGACGACAAAACTTGGCGGCGGCTTGGCCGCTGATCGCTTGCCAAACACAGAGAGCGCCCGTCGGCGAGTTAGCGCCTGAGAGGCAGCCAGGAGCGCGACTGGGTTGCGACGCGCGCACCTCTGGGCGGAATAGAAAGGGCTGGTGGCGAGGAAGAGAAAGTGTGCGCCCGAGAGACACACACACACACACACACAGACAAACTTAGACACGAAGAGAGCGCCAGCACACTTACACTGGCAAGGCGAGAGTGTTTTCTCGGCACCGGCTCGAATTCTCTAATTTAGTCGCGAGCCTTCGCGCGCGCCTTTGGCACTCGCGAGCGAGCGACCGAGTCGTTGTCTCACCTGTGCGAGCCTTTGGAACGGGCGAACAAGCAGGCGATTGCGCGCACGAACAACTACGACGACGACCACGACCACGACGACGGGCGGTCTTCCTCTTCGTTGTGTCGGCGCCGCCAGCCTGCGAACACCTTGACGCAAGAGAGTCGCTCACGCAACGACAACACTCTAACTACAACAACAAGCTCGTTGAGAAGACGACGACGACGACGACGACGACGACGACTCGAGCGAGGACCCGGCGAATTATAGCCGCGCACACGCCGACTACCTGGCCGCGCCCCTCCAAGTCCAGGTCCAGGTGATTTTCGTCGGCGTGACGCTCGCGGCCGCTCCTCTACTGTCAGCAGCCGCGCTCGCTCGGGCGCCGATCGATGTGAGCCGCGCTGACATTTGGCGCAACATACCTGTTGATTGACGGCGCGGCCGCCGTTCGGGCGGAAGCCAGCGAGCCGAGTGCGCGCAAATTATCTGCGAGCGCTCCGAGACGACGGGCACCGGCGTAAAGCTCCGCAGAACGTGAGGTAAATTTGCCTTCGACAACCACCGCTCGGGCGCATCGCCGGTGGCACCGCCCGCGCCTGGATCACCGAGGCGAGTGCAGGCGCGCGCGCGCGCTCATCAATGAACTGGAGAGTCTCATCAGATTGCACAACGCGCTCAAGGTCGCGCACGATCGCGCCACTGATTGGCGCGCTCGTTCGCTCATTAGCAAGCCGATATGTTCGCGCTCATGGTCGCGCTCGGATTAGCTGCCAGTGTTCGGCGCCAGCGATCTGTTCGCCGGCCACTCGCGCCGCGGCGGCCGCCGCTGAATAATTGCAGGCACAGTGCTGCGCCGCGCTACAGATAACCTGTTTTTCCCCCCCGGCCTCCTGTTTGCGGCAACGCTCTCATTCGGGGGGGAACTCCCATCAGCTGCTCGAGTGCATCTTCGCCGCCAAGCCCAGGGCAGGGTTTCTTCCTCGGCGCCCATGAGTTTGCCAACTTGTCTGCAGAAGTCGCAGCGCGTGAGGCGCACGCCGACTTGTGCACGATAACTTACGACACAGTAAGCGACTCTCATTAGCTAATCGACTAACTCGAGGGCCGTATCTCGATCAAAGCGATGCCGCCGTCTGGTGTGTCTGTGTCTGTGTCTGTGTCTGTGTTTCATGGGCTCACGAGAACTCGCAGACGCACTCACACGTGCGCGAGCTCGGGAGTTGGTGATGTCGTCAGCGGCGTCGTGTCTCCAGTCGAGTCGTCGCGCGCCCGCACACACACACACACACGAGAATCAATCTAGTCGAGCGGGAGGCGCGCCCGCTGGTGATCATTTGGGCGCCAGTGAGTGCGTGCCAGCCTACCAACCGACTGGTTGACTCAGACTGACTCAGTTTCTCACTCAGCGAGTGGCAAGTGGGCCATGCCAGACGCCCACAGCGGAGCCACTCAACCCGGTAATGGCCCGCGCGCCAGTTTGAGGCGAGCGGCCATCAGTGAGAGAACCAAACGGGTGGGTTGGCTGCGAGTCGATAAGTGTTTTTTGGCTGCCGGTGCTCCTGTGAATCCACTCGGTTCGCGCGCGCCCGATGCCGAGCGTCATTTGTCAAGCTCGGGCGCTGTGTTCGCGCACATATGAGCGACTCAGCCACTTTGCGCCTCGCTCAGTTGCCGCCAGCCAGCCAGCCAGCCAGCCAGCCGGCGAGCCAGACACCTGAGCGCGCCTTAGCCGTCGCTCGATCATTGCTGCTAATCAACCACCAGAACTCACGCAAGAAAAGCGCCAGCGCACCCAATCAGCGCTCGCTTGCTCGCCTCCGACTTCCGCGCCTGCACTCCCCTCGACAATTCCGTCGGAAATTCTACACTCTTTCTTTCTATTTTTCTGCCTCTCTTTCCTTCTCTTACGCACACTCGCTGTCTTGCTCTTTGGTGGCCTTCTCTTGCCAGCCGTCGACTATTTCCTAGCGACGGGCGTTTCTTGGATGCGCGCGCAGCCACTGGCAAACGCCGATAAAGAGCACTTGTGCTGGCGCGGGCCAAATCCAGCCGAGTCTCAGCGCGTCGCCTTGATCAACTTGCGCTCGTTGGTCTTCGTCTTTGTCTTTATTGTCGCCGTCGCCCTCGTGTTGGTGTTCGTGTTCGTGTTCATGTTCATCTTCTCGCTCGTGCTCGCAAGAAGCACGCGGCCCATGGGCTCTGCCCCGGCGACAGCAACACAAAGCCTCGGCCGCGACCATCGACATAACATCTCGACATGGCCACGGGTCAATCGAGCCGCTGATCAGTCGACTCGAAGAGTCTCTCCAAATAACATCGCCAGGACACCGACTCCACCAAAAGTCAAGCCATTCGGCACATGTCGAGCAGCGTAGGCGCGTGCACTCAGTCCAGTGCAGCGCCGCGCACGTGAAAATAGAAAACTCGCGCGCGAAGAATCTCCAGTGGCACCAGTAAGAATCAAGCAAGCAATTTGATGGTCCAACTCAAGGCCTTCAAGTACGTCGAGTCGGCGGCGGCCGAGGCGGCGCCTCGAGATGAGGTCGACGGGCCGAGCGGCGTCGCCTCAGCTGAGCTCGGGCAAAGCAGCGCGCCGAGCTCGCGCGCCTCGACCATCGTGGGCGCGGCGCTGACGAGCGCCAGCAGCTCGTCGAGCGG